>VZTO01004010.1:323648-383477 GCA_013400615.1 Syrrhaptes paradoxus
GAAAAAAAAAAAGGCCAAAAAAAAAACCCCACCAAAAAAACCACCCAAAACACATAAGAAAAATAATCCACAGAGAATGCCCAGAGAAATCACAGAGGGATTCACAAAAAACATCTTTATGGCACAATATGTTTAGTGTTTATTTTCTAACAGGTCATGAGTCTAGCAACCCTTATTGCTGGAGGGCTTATTAACTTGATATTTCCTTCTAGAAATAACTAAAAGCTTTTATTTATTTTTAAGTTGGAAGAAGAGAGGGTCCTTTTCCCAAAATTGATTTATTGTTGGCTGGCAGAGATCTTTCTCTCCCGTGACTTGTGTTACCAGATGCGTGACAACAACAGTGTATTTCATCAGATCACACGATTCATAAACCAGTAACTAATGGCAGCAGCAATAACAAACCCCTGCTTTTAACATTTTCATTAACTGCACTTGAACAAGCCTAGGTATACTTTCCACTGGCACACAACACTAAAAGGCATTTGCTCACATTAATCATGTAAAGCTGCTGTTAAGAAAGATAAAAAACTTCAAAATAGCTAGATCGGCAGAAGTGTCTCTCATTCTTCCCTCATTTACTTAAGAATTAAAAAATAAAAAACTAAAAAAAAAATCAAAATAATGGCAATACTTCCAACACATTAAACCTGGCAAGATTAAAATGTAGATTAATAAAACCACTGTAGAAATTAACTGTAGCCAGCCTTGGAAACTGTTGACCTATTGAGGCTCTCTAAAAGAAAACACCATACTGGACAGATAGATGGTCTGAGGGTTTTTTTGTTGGTGGCTTTTTTTTTTTTTTGGCTTTTTTTTAAAAAGAGCTGAAAATTAGGTCATTTTCACTTTGTAAATACGAGCTGCATTGGCCTACTTTCCTAATAGAAGTGATGAAATTCATACTGTATTGTCATACTGCTGGTTTAGTGAGCTTTACGTCCACTGTTAGCCTCTAGGTATAGAATAACAAATACAGATTGCATATCAAGTCCAAAAAACAAAGCGAAAATCTGCTTATAGTTAGAGTCAGTCAAAACAAAAGCGTAAGAACACCACAGCTAATATTTTCTGTACAGATGGGGAGTAAATGAGAATATGTGTCTCCCATTGTACAAACAAAAGCCTTCAGAGAATAAGTTGTTAGGAGGCTTTTCTTTCAACTTCTCTCAATTATTTTATACTTCCATATTAACTCTAGATTTTTCTGCTTCTAAATCCCAACAAACCACAGGCAGACTCCCTCTAAGCACAGGGATGAAGTAATATCCAGAACTTGGTGCTGCAGATAACTGACTTAAACAATTATGAGCAGAGATGTTTCTCACTCTTCGCAGGGCAGATGAGGATGTTTAGGAACCTACAAGCCCAGAGGAAAGGAAAACGACCGTAGCATTTCCAGGTACTGCCAAATATACTGCACCCTTGCAATCGCAGCCCCTTTCAGAAGCTGCTGTTTGGTCTCACATTCACTGAGCACAGGGGGAGGAGTGCAATGGAAGAAGCCTTCTCAACCCCATCTACCTGCAAGTCACCTTTGCAGGACCCCAAGGACGCACAGCCTGTACTTCTCAGCGGGAAACACAGTGAGCCAAAACCTAAAGCGATCAGAGCAAAGACTATGTGAGCATTGCCCTCCCGGCCGTCTGCAGAGAGCAGCAGCTTTGCGACAGTGGTAAGAGCACGCTCGGCTGGGCTGGTAACGGGGTATAACATAAAACCACAGCTGAAAGACGCATTTTGTAAACTTCAGAAGTGCCAACAAGCAGAAATGACAAATTGTTACTGTATTTGCCAAGTCCTGGAGGAACACAGCATTCATCTAATGACAGATTCAAATTGTCACTTCTGCATTGTGTCCTGGCTTGCCTATCGCATTAGTCTTAGATCGGTAAAGTCAAAAGTTTCCCAGAATATCCATCACTAGGGCTACATATAGCACCAGCCAAGGCAAATAGTTTTTCCTCCCACGCTCCTTGTCTGCAAACAGGGATTCCAGTAATCATCTCACTTAGAACAGGTGAGTAAATAAGAACAAAAAAATTTATTTTCCTGAAGAAATGGTCACATACTTCATTATTTCATGGAGTTATTTCTATCACGCCATGGTCTGCTTTGCCTTTGCTTAGAGAAAAAGAGTACAGGACTGTAACTTTACTTGCATAAATACACAGCAAAATAATTTTTCTGTCAAAGCTCTAAAAGCAGTTTGAGACATTTGTGGTTATAAAGATTTACCAGTCACAATACATGATCCGGTCAGTTATTAATGAGTCATTCAGTACCATGGCAGCTTACATCACTTCTCAACAGTGGGAACAATCAATATTCTCTATTACTTGTTTCCTACCAATGAAGACATTCTTCGTTTTTAGTCTCATAATTCCAGAAGCCCTCAATTAATAAAAAAAATAAAAAGGAAGAAAATTCTAGAAACTTCTAGCCTGTGAATCATTGGCCATGTTCCTTCACACATGATTGTCTGCTGCTGCAACAATTTTATAACAATGAAAGAAGACTTTATAACTAGTGTTTGTGATCTCATTTCAGTTCAGATACCAATACAAAAATTCCTTATTTATTCGTCATTATGTTTTTCACTCTCAGAACTTTTCATTTTAGCTGTATTTCTGCAACAGTTTCTGTTGGTGGTCACCCAGCTCTTGTTTCCTACAACACATTTTTCTTTGTATATTTATCTCAGTAACTCTCCAAATTCCTTCCCTTTCTATCTGCCTCCCATTTCTCTTTCTATTCAATACTGATTTTTTTTTTAAAAGCATATTTAACACTCACATATTTTAGGATATTTTAAAGGGTTTGTTGTTTGTTTTAAATCACTCAAGGCTGGCATCCTGTGAATGGCATTGGTTCTAGATGAACATCCATCACTGACAGCCCCTTTGGATAAGTTCATACTCCCTCAAGTGTAACCTTGATGCTCCTTCAAAGCCCTCTCTCCACACATTGAGCCTTCCAGCATGGTTTCCACCAGGCATCTCCATAATCAGGCCAGAGAACATGCCCCAGAGCACCACAAGCATGTCAGCACACAAAGCCTTCCCAGAAATGCTGTTGGCAGGCAGGTTTCCTACAGTCCCACTCAAACAGTGGCAAGGTAAAACCTATTTGCTCAGGGCAGGTCTTGGCTGCTCTGAAGGAGCACCATCCATCCAGCCCACAGGCTGAGGCACCTGCTGGCTGACTCAGGGGTCTGCTCATGGGGATTAACTAGGAGACTGAAATGATGAATACCACGTTATCAACCGCAGTTACAGAATAAACACAGCAACAGTCCCACAGAACAAATGACAGGGGGGCGACCATAGTTAAACTTTTATTGCTGCTGTATCAGCATGGCAATTACTTCCTAGCAACGTGGTTAGAGCTAAAATAGGATAAATTTGCTCAGAAGATGATAAGCCTCTATTGTCTCTGCATCTGTGGTACACTGCAGTTCACTGACATTTAACATTGGGGAGTTTTACATTGCTGAGTGGGTGAAACCCACCTCTAGTATCATTATCAAAGTAATAAAAGTTGTGTCAAAATCAGAACAGTTGTTAAGATAATTATTCTCTGTCTAGCTCTGCTTCTTTAATAAATGTTTTAAAGGATAGTATTACAAAAACTCCAGGGAGCTTTTTTCAGCATGATCAGAAATGAGATCAAACAGTAAAGATGAAATCTAGCAAACAAATTGCCTGCTCTAACAGGTGAAAGCTTTACAGAACATGCTAATCATTTTGCCTCTGGCAATCTAGTCTGGATTTGATGATTATTGTGCAGTGGTACATGAAGCCAGTACACTAAATAACCCAGACAGTCATCTATCCAGCTTTTGAAAGAATTCTTCCGATTCCTGTATCTGCACTGGATCTGTCAGCCACTGCAGCTATAAAAACAGCTTTTCTGCCCAGCATCTAATGGTGTACTAGTGCAGTCAGCTAACTGGAATACATTGACAGCATTTGGAGAAAGGTGTTAATCTACTCTGCCTGCACTTTGCATGAGAAGAAAGATCAGCTCCAGTGCCAAGAACTATCTGACCCCAGCAGCACAAGTTCATAACCATTGCTGAGAAACTGGTTTGATAAAAGGACATCTCATGCCTCTGAGGCAGTTGGGCTCTAGCAGTGATGTAATTTGGAAGGATTTCTGGAAGGATTTCTGGACAGAGAGGACTAGACCGTCACATATTTACATTATGTTAATGCTGGTAGTCCTCATGGAGAGCCCCAGGGCATCAGTGCATGCTGCCTTAGAAAACTCGAGTAACAGAGAGCTGAGAAGCCAGCAGGTAAGAGACTTGATGAGGCATAAGGGCATACCAGGTTTCCTGGAGAAATATTGCCCCAGATAAAACAACCAGCTGCAGGAAGTCTGGAAGAAGGCCAGCCCACCCCCAGGCTGAACTCTTCCCCTCCACCTTCCTCCTTGGCCAGGGCCCACAGCCAGACAACCCCCCCAGCCGCAGCCAGGGCTCGAGGAGAATCCCTCGCCATGTCCCAGGAGTGGGCTGCAGGACAGATTCATCCACCCCACTGGCACACACCTTGCCTCATGAGGCTGCGGGATTTTCAGGACTCTGGGAATGGAAAAAAATCACAGCAGACTGGGGAACCTTCTTTACCCACCGCAACAGGCAGATAAACGTCGCCCCTGCAGAAAAGGCAACCTAACCACCTGCGCTTCATGTACAGTACGTGTCACGTACCTCATGTACCACTGCTGCACCTCATGTAACCTATCCATTAGGGGAGTTCTTTAGGTGCTACAGCAATTACTGTGAACAGAATGGTAAAGTGGTCAAAAGATTAGGGTTAAAAATTAAGAGAAAACATAAAAAAAAAGAGCTTTATTCAAGATAAATTCTTCAAAAATTTGAAGCTAAACCCAAAACATCCACATTACCACATCAAGCTAGCTTAAATTACATCTTCTATTTCAGTAAGAGGGCATAATTCTGTATTTTTATATTAGAAAGGCATTTTTAATATGTACAACTTAAAAAACCCCACAAAACCATCAGGCTTAATCATTTAGGTATACAGAGGCATTTAAGGAAGCAAACTGCACCAAACATCTAAACATAAATCAGAAAACCGAAGTTTCCAGACTTTCTTTGTTCTATTTTAATTTTTTTTTAATTTAAAAGCACCATTAATATGTGACCAATAGGCTGCAGAAGGCAGAATGTTTTAATTAGGACACCACTCGTGCAAGACCAGAAATAACAAGAGCTGAGAAAGAAAAGAAACAAAACTATAAAAAGAATCTGGCTTCCCATTTGGTCTAACACACAACTTTCTAAAACCCTCACAAATAATTTAAAGTCTACCACATGTGGAGGATGTTGGAAGCTTTCTTCTCCCTCCCAGCCTGTGCAGTCCATTCATGCAAATGCACCAGCATGCACTGGAACAGCAAGATGTAAGACTGATCATATTTAGCCCAGATGTGTAATAATATTACTGAGGCAATGAAAAATCTATATTTATGAACAGTGTTGTAAAGGGGACAATTTGGATCCCATGGGAAATACCAGTATAGAAACTCAGCATTCTTTTGGTTTGCAATGAATTAAAATGGCTTTTGGTCAGTTTTCCGTGGTTGCTATTTTTTTTTTTTCTTTGGAGCTCCACTCTTCTTTTTTTCTTGGCCAAATATCTCTGTCAATAGATGTACAAAGCAGAACTGCCTGGACAGGAACAGCAGAGTCTTGTCTTATGTGATAAAAAGAATATGGTCTTCAAACACATTCAGGAAACTAAAATTGTTACTGCTTCTTGTCTAAAGAGCCCTATCAGGAAACAATTGCATCAGCAGGTTTGTCATTTGAATTCAGCCGCTTACCATTAACCTTCTTTTTCATGTGAAGTGAAAGATTTGAAAAGAATTTACATCAACAAATTATTAAAGCCTGTGACAATTACTGAGTGATAAAGCTCACTGAGGCTAACAGCACAAAGCGTACTCCGCTTTACTGCAGCACAACAAATGAAAGGGCAGATACGACCACACTATCCGATGCAGAATTAATCCCAGAACAGATTCTCAGATAAGTGAAGAAACAAGAAGTACAGTGGCACAAGAGGGGATGTGCTTATACCTACAACACCAATCAAAAAAAGAACAGGAGAAACCAACACAAAACAACGCTTTAAAAGCAAAGGCAAAAGCTGAACCACTTTCATATAAAGTGAAGTACAGTCCTGTACTGGTCCTGACCCATACTGATCCAGAAAGGGAACAAACAAGTTGCAGCTGGCCATGCATGGGGATAGCTAAAGAGGAATTTCTCTGCGGTACAGAAGTGAGATTGCAAAGGTAACTTCACAAACAGAGCAGTATTTAGGAAAAGGATCAGGAAACATGCAAGTCATACCCTTTTACACGCTTCCTTTCCAGTCTCTCCAAAGTCACATTGATTCCAACATGCAAGAGACACTTAATATTAGAGCTCAGTTGGAGCTGTCCCGTCCAGTCGGCACTGTTGGTCAGCCAGAATGGCCCAGGGAGGAGGGAAAGCCAGCAACTGGATCCAGCCTGTGATTTCCATCATGGAGACACAGCTCTTACACTTCCCCCCCTTTTCCCGTCCATGCTTTCAAAAAGGGACACTACCGTCAAGCATCAGCTTGAATGCCCCCAAAGACATCAGAAAGGTCTCATCAGCTCCCAGCAAGAAGGAAGTTTCCCAACACTGCTTAAAGCAGAATGATGTTTGGCACAACTGCTTCCAGGGAACACGTGGCTGATCTCACACACACAAAACCACCTGGACTCCACAAATAAGCAAGCTCACCAACATTAACAAAAATCCTAATATTTTTTGTGTATAAAAAGATGTAGTTTCCTTAGAGGTACAGTTATTTGTTTCTTGAACTGTTACTTGTTTCTACTCAGTTTTCCTGTTCCCCTGTCATCCTTGTTGAAGATCACATCTAAAAATATGCAGGTCTGACTTCCTTGTTTAATTACAGCTCCCTAGTTTAGTTCTTGGACACATAACCCACATCTTCTATGGGAGAGGTTCTACTTCAAGTATCATGGTATCTTCACAGCCATACCCCACCTGCATGACCTGCTGCTGTAATCATTTTCCCCTATCCAGATTACATGAGCCTGTCACCAGTACAGCACACTAAAGTGACAAAACAATTATATGTGATGAAAAGTGCTGCCAAAGTGCTCCCAGAACTACCGAGGACAGTGTCCAGAATGTGCACGGATAATGACTACTGTTTATGGAGAGGAAAAAAAACCCCAACAACAAAACAAAAAGCCAGCAAGCCCCCAGACTTCCTTTACTTTTCAAGTTCTTACTCCATCAGCTTTTGCCCCACCAGTATGTTCTTGAGGACCCAGGAGGAGGTTTTTGTTTTCTGTTTAGTTTTTTCTCCTCCTCACCATTAGCATCTGGCTTCATAAAAAGCCCTGAATAGTCCAGTTAATTCAAGTATGCTTTATATTGGTTAGTTGCTGTGCATGCCCCTCTAGATTCTCAACAAGACTAGTCACTTTTTCTGCATTAGTTTTCTTAAATTATTTTTCCCACTTAGAGACAAGTGGGTACTGTTACTCACCTTAACCATGTCCTGTGTAGAAAGATCCTCTAATTTTCTTATATACAGGCTACCTCAGCACACACTACAAAATCTGAGGCAGAAGACTTTAAATACCATTGGTCTATTTGGTAGATCTGCTTTTAACTGAAGCGCCAGGATTGTGCAGGGCTCAGTTAATGAACAGGGCCAAAAAAGTTTGGAGATACTCTCCAAACAATCATCTAAGCCTAACTCTTACATCTTACATTCATACACTCACATTAAAAGACCTAAATTTTTTAAAACTTCAACAACTTCCTTATAGGAATTCTTGACCATTATTGAAAAAGGACTCCTAAAAAAAAAAAAAACCCTCTCAAAAACTTCCTTTTTTGCCTCATTCCAAGTTAGACTGGACAAGTGCCAACAGCTACACTTGTCCTTGGTCTTGTCACAGTTTAGTCCATACAAAGCAGGCTGACCAACCTCTTTAGAGTGGAATTCACATTTACCTACACTTTGTGAAGATTGCAGTTTGTTTAACAAGGTGACACAGCTGACATTACTGAAACTATCATGTGGACATTGCAGAACGCACAGCAGCCAATCAAGCAGCTCATGATGTTGCAGCACATTAATAAATATGCATTAAGACATGTCACTTGTGTTCCCTTTTAGTAATTCCTTAAAAAGCTGCTGCTATCAGAGGTGCAGCTTATTTCTGCCTTCCAGCTGCTGTAAGCAATGTGCCTCTGGATAAGGTTTCTTACTTTTACATGTTTATTGTTTAAAGCTTCCATACAAGTGTATGATGCCTACGTATTTTGGAATATTGACTACCCACTAAGCCCTTAACTCAATATCAATAGGTATTAAAGCTTCATGATTTGCTGCCTTGATGAGATGGAGTGAAGGTCCAGTGCTACACACCAGAGCTAGCAGGTACACCTACAGCTTAGGTTCAGTAGGAAACTAGCAAACGAAAAAAAAAAAAAAAAAAAAAAAAAAAAAAAAAAAAAAAANAATTAACTATCCTCCAAAAAGTTTACTTCTCTTACTCACTTTAGAAGAGACAACACACACAGCAGCACACAGTCTCCTTAGCACTAACAAAACATACCCCAAAAAGACAGATCCAACCCCGAGGTTTGGTGAGGAGCCAAGAAGATAATTTCTTTACCGATAGCAGTCTTGGAGGAATTTTCATAAGTGATCCTTTTATTTCCCAAGGTTACTTGTCTTCTGTAAAGCATGCATGTTTAGAACTAGCCAAACGCAAAACAATACCTTCCACCGTCACAGCTTTACGGTTATAATTTAAAGAGAGGCATTTAAGCATCTGTTTAAATGATATATAAAACACAGGGTTTTGTTTTGGCAACAGCTGTTGCCACCAAGCAATTCTCACCCAAGAAATTCCCACTCCATAACTTTCTGCATAATCAATAGCTCTGGCATTGTTCTCAAGAGGCAGGGACAGAACAAAACCAGACAACATTGGCTTTGTAGGATTAAGAGCACACAGAAATCTCTCTGCCCATTGCTGGGATTTGTGTCAGTAAATATGGTGGATTTAAAGAACAAAAAATCTAAAATGTATAGTTTTTCCTTTGAGTGTACTGTGCATCCACAATCACGTAAATCTCCTCACCTTTGCCTCCACATATGTGCACAAACTCTGCAGTTTTAGGAGAAGAAAATTAAACTTCCCTGCACTGTCAAAGCTCCCTTTCGTCATGGAAATGTCTGCAAAGAGCCATTTTTCCACATAGAGCTGTCCAGGGGTGCTTGATAGCATCTCCTGAGAGATGCTCTGATACCACAGCTTTGGGAAATCACACCTTTGACCAAAATTTACCAGGAACAAAAAGCAGCAAGAAGCTTGCTGCCTGTGGTGTCAACTGGAACAAGCTTTAACAAGTAAGAGGGGTAGATCTACTGAGTAAGAATATGTCAGTGATAGTTTGAATAAACTATTCTTCTCAGAATAAACTGTTTTATACACTGTTCCAGGAATATTAACAAATAACTTCAGTGTATCGGGTGACTCAGTGTGCTGGTTCCATGGAATAAGAAGTTAAAAGGAAAAAAAATGACCCAGGAAAGCCAGACTATTCCATGTGCTAACACTGATGAAAAACTCAGCTGGCGAACACCTGGCAAATTAACAAAGCACTAGATGGTAATATATCCTCATAATAAATTAAAATTGCATAGTGCTGGCTCAGCAATGTGACTGCTACAAAGCAGATGTTTCAGTTAATTAGTTACAGTACCCCAGCTCCAAAGCTATGGTCTATGAGGAAATAATCCCAGCCCCAGCCTTTCATAGCCCCAGCAGTACTAGCAACAGGCAAATAAACCAGCATTTCCAAAACGGAGTTCGTCTGTAGTCTCTGAAATTGGCTTTTTCATAGTTACATAAAACACACATTGGTGGTGGCCGTGCCTCTTGCTGTGCTTAGTTTCAGCTGTATGGTTTCCAGGAAGCATGCTCCATGTCACCCCTGCTTGCTGACAGAGGTGGCCTCTGCCGTCACAGTGTCCGTGCCAGAAACGTTTCTCCTACAGAGCACAGACTCTCCAGGGGATCTCACAAGGTACAACTACAAACAGACAAAAGCTTCATTAAGAAAGCTAAGACTCAACCAGCGTCAACTGAGGCTGAGTGCAGGGTAGGAATGACATCCAGCAGTTTCTGGTGCCCGTTAGTGTTTTCAGGAGCGACATCACACAGGATAACTAGCCACCAGCCCTGGCTGTGCCCCATTCAAAGCCAGAACTCCAGAATTCCATGTCTGAAATCCCTACAAATAGAGAGCTTTGTGTTATGCCACAGTGAATTTCCACATCCTGACAAAACCTGGTTGAAATTATTTGATCTGCACCCCCAGCTGCTATATGAGGAAATGCTCCTGTTAGATATGGTTACACAAAGTCGAGCAGAAGAGGGTTGTAGAGCCAGCCATGGCCTGCCAGCAGCCTGCTGCTTTAGCTGGACCTCTGGAAACAAGCGGAGAACACCGGGCTTTCGAGCCAGGTCTCCCGTACCCCACCAAGGCCATATGTTTTAAAGGTGTTTTATCAAAACTGCAAATACTAGTGGAATTGTTATTTTCTTCTTCCCTCAAGAGCTACTGACAGGCTCCAGTAAGGAGAAAACATGAATACATGAAGTGCTTATAGCCAGGGCAGCTGCAGCGTTCAGCTGTGCAAAACCTTCTGTTTCCAAAAAGAATGCAAATATGCAACTAAGACATCCACACGGATTTTGCCTTTAGTTTGTGGATAAGTTTACCCAAGAGAATTGCAAGGAAACTAAACCTACTGTGCTTGCTTTTACAAGCTTACTTAGCAGGGTTAGAGACAACGAAGGGAAAGAAAGACAAGAAAGCTGAAGTTCATCAGTTACATCTCTTCCTGCCACATATCTCCAAGTGATATTCATTGTAAGTGAAATGTTCCATTACTTATTACATAGATCTGCTGAATGGCTGCATGTTAAGCTTCAACTCCCTTATGTCATTAAGTCTTTACACAAAAAAAGGGAAAGTGATGCCGCTAATTGGGAAAAAAGAGCACCACTACTACGCAGATTTATCGTGTTCATTTAGAAAGTGATCCAACAGTACAGATCAGATTAGAGGTGTAATTGAAGAAACTCCATCCTCATGCTTAAGTACGTAAGTTTAAAGAAACAGGCAGGCATGCTGCAGTACAAGAATCCTCTGCCAGGCCCCGAGATGAGATGTAAATATTGCCCCAGACATTTCCTCCCCATGCAGAGCACACCACCATGCTGTTCTTTCTCTTCTATCAGATATGGGCCAAGACCCTACCCAAAAGCAACTGACGGCAATGAATTTGCATCAAAAACAAACTTTCAGTGCATTTCTAGGCAATCCTACATGGACTGCAGTACTTGGAAAAGAAAACCCAACAACAAAAGTGAGATGGGCAACATGTACTTGCCACTATAATTGGAATCGGGGAGATTAAAATGACTACCTACTGTGCAAATAAAGGATCAAAGCAAACAACATTGCTTCTAGTACCCAGGAGGCGATTTTTTTTTCTTTCTGCTTTTTGTTTGTTTAAATAAAGTGTTCTGTTCGTTCATTCTTCCATCTTTCAATAGAACCATGAATGTCCACAGTCAATGAAGCATGCTTCCTGCTGGTATACCTGGAAAGAGCACACCACAGGTAGAGGACTGCCTCCATCACAAACATTTATTCAGTGGTGTCTTCAGAGGACCATCCACGTGATCTCTCCCAGGTTTCCTGGTTGGCATTATTTTGTCTCCCCTGAAGCTTGGGCTACAGGAGAAAGAGCACATGCTCCCTGATGAGACACAAAGGCCTCGCTCACACAGATAACCTTTCACCAAGGAGAGGAACTGGGAGGTGACAGCAGGCAAATGAAAGGGAAACTTCTACAGCACCACATAAAGCCATACAGAAGTGACAATGTAAAATTACACTCCATGCTCCACCAGCATTGCTGCCTCAGGAAAAACTCTGCTGTGGAAATTTTTGTCTGCTTTCTCCAGCACAACAGACCCCCCCAGCAGAGCTTTCTCTGCACAGCACGCCTTCCCTTCCCTGCCCAGGAACACCCTCAGGGGGAACTCGTGGTGGGAAAGGCAGATCCTTTCTTACTATGCCCAAGCTCTACTGTATTTCCCACAAGCACACCAAACCTGTGGCAAAGGGTTGCTTGTTTGGTTTTTTAATCAATTGATTTTTTTTGTTATATTTTAAACCACATTTTCTTCCTAGCTTCTGAGGAAAAAAAGTCTGAAAAAAATATTTTTGAAGACATTTTAGAAAAGGAATATTTGTTTGAAAAGGTGAACAATGCCATCTCCCAAAGGGAAATTCAGAAAGACGTAACTTAGAGATGGACAGGTTTTGGCCACCTTGACCCAGGACACAGTACTAACAGTCACTAATGTTCTAAATCCTTCCAGACTCCTTGTAGAATAAGTATATTTTAGTTTTATGTTGTAAACAAAGAAGTTAAAAGCAATTCATGAGACAAGCTTTGCACAAATTCACACATACAAGAGAGGATGGGAATATCAAGGCTGATCTCCGACATAACATTAAAGCCAACAGTTAGGTCCAAACTAGCCTGGTCCTGATCAGCAGAGCTGTACTGCCTTCAGACCACAGAGACATGGCCACACTTAACACCCACAGAAACCCTGCACACCATCCACACTAACACATAACTGCAGCTTACCCACATGGCTTTTTCTGTCTTCCTATGTCAGAAGTACAGAATAGCTTAGAACAGACTGTTCAAATTCACTTACAGATTTATAACTGAAACATTAATTCTCTGTGACACTTACTTTTTGCCCTGTTTTTCTTTTCAGATACTATCTCCTGGGACATAGCAGCAATATATCAAAATCTGTAATTATGCAAAACCTTAACTAATGAAGCTAGTGCCATATTACTTCGAGGAAGGATAGCAAGAAAAGGTAAGTCATTCAGCCTGGGTAGGATTCTGTGACATAAAATGAACACATAATATTCCTTTGTGTACATTTACAACAGCAAAAGCATTTCTTCTATACTGACTTTCCACAACAGTTTTCAAGAGAATATTTCACATAGAAGAAAACATGTTCTGACATCATATTTACTTAAAACCCTAGTACTAGAGTCCCACTGAACTCACCTGCGGGTTGGATATCCAACCACCTGCACTGGAAGACCCTGCTGTGGGAATGTTCCAGCCTCAGCTGCTCAGATGAGGCAGTGTAAGCATCCTTTGAGTGAATTAGGAGAGTAAATCAGCATAGCTCTCACTTCTTCTCACTGTCTAAGAAGGGAAATACATAACAAAGCTGAATTATTCAGCTGAGCTGAACATGTAACAGCTATGTATCTTAGGTAAATACCTTAAACTAAATAAACTCTTTACATTTAAATTTACCAAACACCTCCATTCCTTCCTTCCTTTTCAAATGCATGCCCTCCTTCTACTCAAAACCTCCTGACCCTTTAGCATCTCTATATAATAGCTGTTAATTTCTCAATTAGCAGTTACCACATCACCTGTTTACCATTTAGGACAACCCCAAACCAGGAGGTATTGGAGACTGCAATTGGCAGCAGCTGCTAACTGAGCTGTTAACCTCCATCTGCAGTGGGGCAGAGACCGCTGCTTGTTCTAAGTGGGGCTACCCTTACTCAAACTACCTACATGGCTAATTCTAAATGTGAATATCTCCCTCCAAACATATGGCATATTTTCCATATTTCTTCTCTACAGTGCTCTCTAAAAATCTTGCCTACTTTGGAGCACTCCATGTTATTTGCAAGTTCTTAGCATGCAGAGAAAACATGATGTTAAACTTTGCAAAACCCCTTGACATAATACCATGACTAGAAAACCAGAGAAACCTAAACCAGCCATTCCATGAAGGATCGTTCACAAAAAGATGCCTTTCTGCTTGCAGTCCATACTGCAGAAGAACAGCTCTCTGTTATTCTTTTTAATCAGCTGAGCAGTTGTCATCTCCAGGTCACTGTTGCCCTGGTTTGTAGTCACTGTCAGCAAAAGCAGAAAGTGTTACAGAATCTGCTGGTTAATCACTAATTTCCAGTAAAGATGGACCAGTGGAGAGCCCTGGCCCAATTCCTTCTGAGCTCAGAGGAAACACAGAGGAGGAGAATAAATGTGGAGATCTGGACCTGTCCTTGTTTTCTCCACTGAAGGTGGATCACAGGAGAGCTGTCACAGCTACTCTTTGGCAAAGCTTTCACGGAGCAATGGCTTATATGCTGCACTGCAAGAAATCTGTGCCAAACTTCTCCAAAAACCAAAAGTGCCACAAGTTAGATTCTTGTCTCTGTTTATGACCATAGTTGTATGACCTGCATTTGATTAGCTCCCATGGACTTTGGCTGAGAAGCTTGAATCACAGCTGCACAAGGTTTCAATTAGGTATTTGGTCACTCTGCCCTTTCCTCAATTCCAGACATTTATTTGCATGCTTATACAAAAAGCTGGAAGCTTAGGTCTGGGAGGTAAAATGGAAAACATAAACCTCCCCAAGCTAATAGCAGATAACTAACCTCACAAGTTAGCAGAAGAAATCATTTCATCAGGAGAAACCCATTGCTGAAAGACAGGAGTTTAGCAGTTAACTGACCATCAAGCGCAATGCTCTGTTAATGCTGACTGGTAATGAAGCGATTTTAAAGAGCTATGGTGATTTTCTCAATAAATGTGACTGCTAAATTATGTCTCGCCCAAGAGTTGTACAGTTTTGTCCAAAAATGGTGCATTAACTTTCAGTAATACTGGCACACCTTCAATACCAGCTTAAGAACAAGGATGGAACAAAAAGGACATCTGTTGTCTATGCAAATATTTTATTTCCAAATCCTATTAGTCTTTAAAAAACACCCTGATGATTAAATTCTGGCATCAGGTTAGGAAACAGACTGAACCCACAACAGAACATAAGACCATTTTTCACAAATTTTGCGGTTCATTACATTCAGTCTCTGCTGAAGCTTTCTCAGATTTATTGCAGTTTCAGCTCAGCTCAATGCATTGTACGCAGAGGAACCATCTCACACACAGTGTGAGCTGTCCTGGACATGCAAGATGTGCATGCAGAATTCTGTATACCTTTTCCTGCTTATCTTTTACATAAGTCAAGATTAATCCAATCTTTGGTAGGATTTGGTGAAATTCACAAATACTCCCCCTATTAGTTAAGTTTCCTTTTCACTATGAAAAAGAAGGAAAAATGTTCCTGTCAAGAGAAAAATGAAATTCCTTTGTGAGAGCACGCTAATCCCTATGGCACTCCTTTCACAATGTACAAGTCTGTACTACGTAGCAAATCCCGGCTGTCAGTACAGACAATCCATCCTCAAAGGAACTGCTTGCCAAACTGAACAGCACAAAACTTGCCTCCTGTTTCCTGCTCCCCTCTAAAGATTCCTATGAGTTAAGGATTAAATAAATATTTTGTTCAATAATGTAAAATATTATTTTATGCAATGTAAGATTTATCAGATAAGTTTACCCGGAAATTTGTCAAACATTTACACCACGATTAGTAAGGTAAACCCAGGAGACCACAACAGGAAAAAAATGTTATGTTGTACACGTTAAACGAGTCCTGTGGCTCATTCTCTGAAAGTTTAAAGAGTAAGCACATACGAAACTGTGAATCTTCACTCTTGTTAAAGGAGAAGAGTTTCCACCATGTCCACTCTTGCCAGCCTCTTCTGCTCCACAAGAGCACCTCCCGCCTGCAAACCAGTGTGGCCTAGAATCAGATGACACTTTCTCTGTTTTTTCAGATCTTCCTCTAGTCCTGAGCAGGTTGATTCTTTTGATATTGCACTGCAAGATACAGGATCATTTAATACAAGCGAGCCTTTAAATATCATATTGGGAAGTACATTTTCCACTTTTTTTAAGATGAGATTGGATTATTTTAACATCTTCCTGTAGTGAAACTGCTTTTAATTTTGGAATGCATGTAACCAAAATAATGCGAACATGTTCTCCAAAGTACCTTCTAAAAATGTAAGATGTGTTTGCTTCTTGGAGCTTGTGCCTCTCCTGTCCCTTCCCAGGGATTAAGGGAACGTGAGAACTTCAGAACTGGGATTTTCACTGCAGAAGTGGATTGCTTATATTTTTAACAAACAAACCCAAAACAAACTTGCTGTGCCCTGTGTACAATAATACATACCAGTAGAAAAACTAAGCTGCTGTCTGTGAACCTTGACCACAGCAGGCATTGCTGCAGCCACAAACCCCGCTCCATTGACAAGACGTGACGTTAAAGCACCTGTTTTCTGAAACCTGCCCCCAATCCTCTCTGTAGTACTCAGCTCATCACAACAGCCCACATAATATGCATACAAAAATATTCATAACTTACTGGACTCTGTTATCCAAGCTTTTGGACCAAGCAAAGTCCAGCAATAATACTCACAGACCCCAGCAGTACCCCCAACTCTATCTATCGGCTAGAATGCAGCAGAAGTCATCACCAACGCCTGCTGCTGTTGCAGTTTTGCTGACCAGTGGTGATCCGTCTGAAAAGTACTGTCAGCCCTCCTTCCCTGAGCCTCAACTCCAGCTCAAGGCTGACAGCCTTTCTCTGAACATCTGTACAGGCTGCACTGCACTGGGGTTCCTGCCACAGCCTTTCGCCTGTGTTGCTTTATTCCTGAGAGCTAGCTTGTCGTCTTTAAAAAAGGTCAATAAATAGGGCAAATACATTGGAAAGCACAGACATATTTTTATTTGAAGATTAAAACCCAGCCATCTCACAAGTACTCTGAACTGTGTCAAGTATATTTTGCATATAATGTTAAAAATAAAGTATTTTGTCAGTGTATACTTGGTGAAATCTACCAATCAGAAATAGGGAAAGACTGATCTGTTGTCCTTGGTAATGACTTACTTCTCCAGTGTCCACCAGTTCAGGGTTAAAAGGAAATGTTTCACCGGGGAGGGGGGGAAGGGGTTTTTTAAAAATAAGTTGCTTCATCTAGCTGCTGTGCTGGACTTTTTTTTTTTTTTTAATGATTACAGACTCACAGGGAAAACAAAGGGTACAGGTGTGATTCCAGATGCAGATCAAACCTTGTGCCACAGGACCATCTCCAATCTTCCAACTCAAACCTATTTTTTCTCACTGTTATAACACTTCTAAAAACTGGCTTTATTCTTATTTCACCAATTATCACTAAAGAGGGGGAGTAATTTTAAGGAAAAGTAACCTACTTTTCCTCCTAAACTTCCATCCCTGGGAGATTCCTTTTGTAGGTGTCCCAGACTCCAGTCATGGGATTTGCTCCAGAACAAAGGAGTCATCTGCACATTCCTTAGGGTCTAACGCCACACAGCAAAGCCAGCGTAACACACCAAGTAGCACTGACAGGAGCTTTACCCTGCCCCATTATTCCTCTCACATCTGATGTAGTGACTGGGCAAGTGGGAAAACGTACTGGTCCTGCACCAGCACGGACAGCTGAACTGCACCCAGCCGTCATGGGAGGGCTAGACCCAGCACCTGGAGACACAGCAAGACCACTCCCTGCAGAAGCAAATCCCCATCTGATCTGCTCAGCTCAGCTGTGAGGTGAAACCACATCGCTCCGTGTCCCTTTTAAGGATGCACAAGTGGTGGGGCTGAGGGATGGCTGGCTCTGCCAGCAGGAACATCTGGGAGTTAGAGAGGCTGAAATGACTCGTGTTTAAAGCCACTAATGGCTGTTCCATCCCCCAACATAAACATTGGTCTGTAAACATATTTTTTCTCTTTTGCAAGAATTAATTGTCTAGTGATTGCCCCATTTCTCTTCTTCCTTCGTTATTAGTACAGTAGTTTTTGTATAGAAAAGACAAAGACGAACACAAGCTTCCCACCATTGGAGTAAGTGAGTCCTTATGCTGTGATAAACAAATGTATGTCACTTCCCTGCTTCTGCTGGAGGTAATATCTTATCTCAGCTTCCAGGAAGGACAAGTTTATGGCTGCCATTTCTTTCTGGAATATGACTTGCTGACATCAACATTTTTATTGCCTTATATGTCACAAAGTCTTGAGATCCCCGACACAAAGATATAAATCACCAAGCACAAAATAAATCTCTCTGATGGAGAATGCGTACACCTCAGAGCAAAACAAGACACAGCTTTCTATCCAACTCATGCAACATTTCAAACATATTAAAAAATATCATCTGAAATAGTCAACTTGGACAGCCAACACAGTCAGCTGTAAGAACAGATCAGGTCATGGCTGCATGTCCCCAGGGCAGGAGAGGTCAGTGACTGGCTGCCCAGCCCAGACAGGCACTGCACATCCCAGAGAGGGAGAGGCAAAGCGCTCACCTCTGTACCCTCTGCCTGGCCGGCTGCCAAAGAGCCTGGCAAAGCGGGAGGATGCTCTGGACGGAGCACAAATGATAGTCTCATTGAGACCACATATTCCAGCAAAATGTTCGCATTTGGAAGAATCAGCATTTTCCACCAGCAAACGAGTCAGATGGAACGTCTCCAAACAGCTCCACTACCCAGCTTAGTCATTCATGTTTTTCCACCCATCTTCCAGCTAATTAGCTACTGCTAAGACAACAGGTAGAGATTTCCTACCTCTGCAGGTAGAATCTCTTTGTGCAGTATGCACCAACCACCCGAAACATGATGTCTGTCAACAGCCAGCGCGGACTGTTTGTAATCATCTCTCGTCGCTGATTGAACACAGGCCCTTAATCCATCCCTTAGATATGGCTTTGTTTCTTGTAAAAGATTAACTTATTTTTCTCACCTCTTTTATTTTTAACCGATAAACATTTTATAAGTGACAGGACACTAAATAATTTTGCTTATCTGATTTTATCTATACCTCATCTTCTAAACATACTTTGAGCCAGGGTAAAATTAGAAAGAGATGTTCTAAGTCGTTGGCACTTCAAATCTCTACTTTGGCTCAGCTGACAGCACTAACTGGATGCGATTATTTATATAGCTGTGCAAATGTTCATGGTATTATTTAACCAAATAAAGCATAGGGCCTGTGCCTAGCAAAACCTTGTGCACACACCAAGTCCTTACTTGTAGGCTTTTCAGGGGTAAATGCTCTAAATCCTAATTGTGTGGTGGAATATGATATTCCAAAAAGGACAAAAATTAACCATCAAACAGTAACAGCTTAATAATGTTTTCGTCTCACATCTTGAGGACTTGCAACATGATGCCTTTTTTTTTCTTCCCCAAAAAAGTACTGTGTCCATGAGGGAGAAAAAAAATGGTGAGGTAGTTAAATGAAAAGCTGTTGATTTCTCAGCTGTAATTATAACTGAAAATAAAGCCTATCAGAAAAGGAGCTGGCTAGTAATGCCATTCTAGATGTAAATGCAACCTGGCAAAGAAAACAAAAGTAGCTCAGTTTCTTTGGGTCGTAAGAAAATAAGCTTTTGTTTCAATTCTCCATTTGCTAGTTTTAATAAATGCAAATAAAATCATACAGGGCAGACAGAAGATTTAGTAAAGAATATTCAAAGTACTAGGCCTGCATGATGCATACAGAAGAGTTGTGTAGTCCTCGCCAAAAAGCAGAAACTACAGCAGAGGAAACCACCACATCCTTCTTTAATCTCCATTTACTTGCAAACTACCCATATAGAAACTGTGAATGCAAAAATATCCTTGAGTTTTCATGCCTTGATTCTGCACCCAGTTCCAAATGTCCATCCCTTCGCTATTAGATATGTAAGGAAAATACAATTAAGGTGCATTCTGTATACAAAGGGAAGTCAGGTAAACCAGATATAATGAACATATTTTTTAACATTTCAAGCCCTTACCTTGCAGGCCATGAATAAAGTCAGCTAGGCAAAGTCATAGCAGTGACACCACGTTCTTACCACTTACCAGCAACATCAGATTATGGTACTAAGAAATCAGTGTCAGCTGCTACATCAGCATCAGTTGTTAATGACAGCAATACAAAAGAGCACCTACCTATTAAACACAATAACAACAAAGCTAATATTTGATTTACATGGTATTTTCTGCACATCTACCCTCTATTTCAAAGGAAATGCTTATTTTCAAAAATTTGAACTTTTCAGGTGCTGCAAAAATTTCTATACTCCTCTCTAATGTTCAACTTTCTTACTGTTGTGCTCCTGACAGCATCCACCCGCAGGAGCTGCAAAAGGGATTGATTTACATGAGCCACGGAGACTTTCCAGATCAATAGTTCACTAACAACATTCAAACATTTACAGAGAGTTTCATTAACACTGACTAAATAGCCATCCAAAGGCCTGTGTGCCAACTGTGTTACACGCAGACAATATGGCAAAGACAGTGCCCACATCCAGATTTAACAAACATTTCATTGTTTGATGTCCCTCTGCACACCCGGTTTCACAAACAGGGCCTTTGGGGCAGGGGGCAGGAGCAATAGCCCACAGCTGGACCAGAACACAGAGCCAGCGTTCTGCATCCCCTCACTAACCTCACACAAGATGAATCAGATCCTTTCCCTCAGATGGTGTCACCCAGCTCTATCTGCTAAGAAAATGTCACTGTTCAAAATACACCCCTCCTTGCTAGGCTGTTTGCTTTCTGTGTTGACAAGAGACACAAGGAATAGGAGAATGTCCTGTCCTTTACAATGAAGAGCATACTAACGGGTCTCCTTTCAGCCCGTCTCTGCAGCAGGGATAACGTGGATCTGCACGCACAGGATGGCCATTGCAGGGAACCTGCCATTCTGCCTCCCACCTGATGCTGTTGCGTATCTCCCCTCCAAAGACTGACATTTCCAAAGGGCTGCGGGTGGAGGTGGAATTGCAAGCAACTGCTCAGTGTCTAAATTCATATTCTTACAGGGTCACTATAGCAGAGATGTACACATCCACACAACAGCAGCACTGCAGCGAGACATATAGTCCCAGTTCAGCCACTTGTTGGATAAATTTCAGCTCTATTTTTAGAACTTTTATAAACTAACGTGAGTGTTTATGTAAAACAAGGGGGCTGAAGGCTGGGAGTGATGATTTCTCAGTGAGCTCTGTCTAGCTTACACATTACTCAGACAGGATTTTGCTGTTAACTGAAACAAGATCCATTTGTAATGAGATCTATTTTATTTTCTGTCTAGGAAAGAATGAGTATTTAATTGGTCTAGTCTTAGTGTTAATGCGCAGTAGTGCTAAATTTAGATCCAGAAATGGCTTCTTATGATTTGCATGTTTTCAGCTTTATGACTGGAAAATAGTAATGGGGGAAACACAACAGTCAGTCCAGCACTTGACTCCAGCGAGCCTCAAGCAGTTCAAAAAACCCAACCCAGAACCCAAGAAATCAACACCCACACACTAGATGCCACTGAAATTGTAAAAGGTACTAGAAAGGCAGAATGCAATGAACAGAATTAGAATCAGACTAAGGCTTTAAGTAAACATCTTCACTTACACAAAAATGTCAGAAGAAGCGGTAACTGTAATATTCACCTGGAAAATAGTGCCCTGCCACACACACCATGCGTGATCGCTATTATTGAACAATGCACAGTACAGACACACATCACTTCCACCTGCAGCTGGGCACCTCTGTGCTCTTTTGTACAAACACATCAGTGTCCTGCACCACAGAGAAGATGCAGCCTGAAAGAGACATAAGAACAGAGGCTCAACTGATGATATTATAAGTGGCGCGGTGGCATTCTTCACTGATCTCCTGTTCTGCTGCTTACATGAATCATGACACAGCACCAGGACTGTACAGCTGTACATTAAAAAGGACACCATAAAAATACAGGAAAGTGCCCCTGTGTGATTTGCAATATGGATCACAAAACAAAAGATATAGCTCAACATCTTATTCTTTCTTTTGAATACGATTTTTCAGCTAGTCAAAGACAACAAGGGTTCGACAAGCATCCCTCAAATAACTCTGATGCATGGTTTGAACTACCATGCAAAAGCATATTCTTCCTTCTTGGCTTTATGAAACTCAGCTATGAAGTCTCTGGACCATTTTTCATATGTTCTTTCCTGCCATCCAAACCTTTTCTATAAAAAGAAGAAACAAGGACTGGCATTTCAGAAAATGCAGACACAGATTTAAGTATTATGCAGTGAGAGCAGCTACTCGCTAGGGACTTGGAAAAGATCAGCACAGCTATTGCAACATATAACGCAACTGGAAAAAAACCTCATCTTCCAGCCTGGATGTTTATTGCATATGCTACAGTCAGCTGTACATCCAGCCGTCACTGATGCTCATAGGGACTGTAGAAGCAGTAGAAGAACAGAACATTCTCAAGAAAGCCTCTGCAAAGAGAAATGTGATCTCCAGGGTGAGAGCTTGTGTCATTAAACGTCTGACATCAGATTTCATTGTTGGTGATAGCGAAATTCTTATCAACTTGAATAGCAAAGGCTGGGCTATAGGCTCCCCCCATCACTTCCCATTGGCCTTGCTCCTTGACAATGAGATTAGTGGTACAGAAATAGATCCAAGTCCCAAGAAGCACGTAAAGGAAAAGATCTGGCACTATGTTTGTATTTGTCCTCAGCTACCAAGAACTTGGCTGTTTTGAAAGACTGGAGGTCAGTGCACATGCAGACAGCTCTGGAGCATGGGTCTGCAGGCTCAGGCAGGGCTGCAGACCCCACAGCCCACTCCTGATGAGAGGCACCACCAGATGGAGGCACTTGTTCTTCAGCAGCATCATGCACTGTGCTGCACCAGCTCACCTGACCCTGTGCTGCAATTGCGATCCAAGGCTTTTCCAGAAAGCGGTAATACCCAGTTTTCCCAAAATTTTCGAGATAATGTTGCACAAGGTGGTGCAGGACAGGGCTGAGGTGCCAGATCTCACTCCACAAAGTCAGTGTACAGCACCATTTGCATGAAACCAGACCCACCTTTGGAACAGTGGGCTAACGAACCCAGCCAGCATGCCATCCTTGTTTTGAAAAACTAGAAATTGGTAAAACAAAGCAATAGTTAGATTCAGTGTATCTCAAACTGCTCGGCGAGCCCGGATGCTGCTGCAGGCAGTGCCCCGTGCTGCAGCCAGCCAGGGCTGTGCTCCTACAGCTCCCGGGGGGGTGGCTCATGGGGAGCCCGTGCCCCCCCAGAAACATCCTCCTGTCCCGGGCCCAACTGGGTCATGTCACACTGCACTGATGACATTGCTTGAGGTCAGATGCTCTTTTTGTTTGTTTTTTTTAAAACATGAATGGAAAATATCTTCTATCACACAGATGTGTAATTGACCTCCTGGCAAAGGATGGCATCGGGGCCAGAACACTACGTGAAGTGAGAAACTATTTTGTAAAGGTTTTCTTTTACTGAAAAAACAGTGATATCCATGCTTTAGAAGTATAATCAAAATGTAAACTAAAAATATAGCTTAATGCAGCAAATAAAATTCAATTTTAATCTAAATACTTTTAAAATCAAACGATGCAGTAAGTATACTTTATAGGGCCATCTAACCTCACAATTCCATATTCAGCTTATTTTTTTTATCTAGATCACTATTTATTTTTTTTCCATTGTTTAAAAATATTACAAACGTTATAACTAACTTTCTCGACTGGCACTTGCATTTTTATGGGTATCTGAAAGAAGCAATTAAAAAGTTTAAAATAAAAAGTACCAGACAAACACATGATTCATGCTGCAATTTTCCATGCGCTGACTCCTCCCAACTTTACAGCTTGGCAGTTGCTGGGAATATCCCAGCTCAACCCTTTCACGTCTCCTCCAGGAGCACCAAAAAATCATTTTGTTGGGCTTCAAACGGCAGCAGGTTGCCAGGTGCGCTATGGGGAACCCCCCAAAATATAAATGCTTACCCAAACCTTACTGTAGCTCACTGAATTTGGAAGTTTTCCAATTCCCACTGTTCTCGGGAACATTTTCCCCCAAACACCTTTGAGAACCAGGTGAAAGAAACTTGAAACCAGCATCGAAAATGGAGAAATCTCCTACAGGTCAGCTGGAAGGTGAGGATGTACTGTTCTCCTTGCAGAGCATTTGATCGCTCGCAGAGGCTCTGCTTTGGGTAAGGCCCAGGGCTGAGGTTTGATCTGTTCAAGTCAGGCAAGTGCCTGCCCCCGCGACCAGGCGGCTGCGTGCTGCGAGTTCTGCACGTGCAGCGTTCCCGTCCTTGCGCGTGTTACAGGCTGTTCAGCAGCCCCTGGCAAGTTCCTGCCCAAATCCCTCGCAGCTGCACGGCCCGACTGACCCTGGCACTCGCAGCGAGTGACGGTGGAAGTGCCTGGAAGCGAGTCAGCTGCCTGCCCTGCTCTTTTCTTTGGCAAGCTCCCCCCTATAAAGTTTCTGGAACTGATGCTTTTACAGCACTTAGAGCCTTACCTCTGTTAGTGTTTCCACATCTCCTCCCTCCCTTAGCAACACCCTTGTAATAATTTCCCATTTTAAAAACGTATGTACTATATACAAGAACAAGAGCTACCTGCTGCAACAAAACAAAACAACCAAACCATTTAAAGCAATTTGGTAAAATTCAGAAGATGGAACTTTATTATCCTGTCAGACCATCAACATATACTCCAAAAGACTTACAACAAGTAACGCCAAAAAGCATCCTTGTTTAAATACCTGCACAAATTCAATGGCATGCATTTTCTGCACGTATCTCAAGGAAAGCAAAATGCCTTTGCACAGCTCTTGTGTGTATTCAGCAAGCAGAGAGGCTGTGGGACTGCAGTGATTACCTAAAAGGATCAGACACATGATGCTACAGGATTGCGCTGAAGTCAATGTTTTGGGAATTGGGGTCTCCCTGAACACTGCTTTTTATGGCAGAAAAATACATGCTGCAGAGTACTGTGGAAAGGAAGCCATATGCACAAAAAAAAAAGAGCAGAAAAGCAGGGTAAAGAGAAACCCACATGATTCCTGAATCTGAATTCTTTGGACATGAAACCCTTTAGCTGGACACAGCTGAGAAGGACCACATGGCCTCTTGAACAAGCCAACAGCTGGAGTAAGTCACTGCAACTTCAGCTTCGTGTACGGGGAGTAATTTACACAATTCACGGGTAGGTGGCAACACTATCCAGAGATAAACCACATGTGCAGACAGCTTATTAAAGTGATAAATAGCCCGGGTTAGCTGAGAGGTGGACACCAAAAATAACCACATCCTCAAATTTATGGTTACTTCAGTTTTTGCAGAAACATGGCTAAGTCTTTCCCTATCCTTTTTCGTGTACTGGCCAAACTCAAAAGTCTGTATTTTCTTTAAAAAAAACCCAAATCTGCAGAAATACAGGGTACATGTCTGATTGCCAGGACAGAAAGGAAAGCCACCCCCGGCCCAGCGCCGCGGGGACGGGCGCCCTTCCCCAGGGACCGCAGTGCCACCGGCTACAGGCCTTCCACGGAGGCGCACAAGCGCAGGCTGAGAAGGGAAAGGGGGGGGGGGGGAAGGCAAAATGACAGTTTTTTTTAAAAAAGGAAAAATAAAGGAGAAACAAAATAAAAGAAAAAAGAGACGCAGCCCGCCGGGAAGGCAAAAATCCCTCACAGTGGTTTACCAGAACAACCCCAAATCCCCCCCGCTGCAGCTCAGCGCGAACACCCCGCCCCGCCGCACCGCCCTCCCGCCGGGGGGAGCAG
Source organism: Syrrhaptes paradoxus (assembly GCA_013400615.1). Lineage (NCBI taxonomy): Eukaryota > Metazoa > Chordata > Aves > Pterocliformes > Pteroclidae > Syrrhaptes > Syrrhaptes paradoxus. The sequence continues at coordinate 349,376 of VZTO01004010.1, forward strand.
AGGGGGGGCCCGGGCGGGACCGGGGGGACCCGGCAGCTCCGCCCCCTCGGAGGGATATAAATGCGGGCGGCGGCAGGGCTTGGGGCTGTGCCGGGACCGTGCCGGGGTCGGGAGTGCAGCGCGGACGTACCGGGAGCAATGCAGAGCGCGCTGCTGCTGGCGCTGCGCAGGGAGCGGAGCGAGGCAGAGGAGGCGGAGAAGGGCAGGATGAAGAGGACGATGTGAGTGCCCCCCGGGGTCCCTCCAGGGAGCGGGTCCCCGGCGGGGGGGAGCGGGCTGTGCCTCGGCTAGCATTAGCCATTGGCCAGCAGGCAGATCTGTCCGTTTAAGCCAGGGGAAAAGAGTTTTCTTGTCCTCAGACTGGTACTCTGGGTGGCCGAGTACAGAGCTGGAAAAGCACCCTCAGCAGAATTTTTGCAGCTTTGGCCGAAAAGGGGGCTGGTGTCTAAAGCATTTTGGTCCTAAGCATGCTGCTTCTCTGTTTTTCTAGCATTAAAGATTGGAAAACGAGGCTGAGCTACTTCCTGCAGAACTCTTCCAATTCTACTAAAATGAAATCTAAGAAAGTGGGAAAACACCGCACCTACTTCAGGTAAGTTATCAACAAGAGATTTTGTTTAAATAACTCAAGTGTTCTGCAAAAACAATAAAGCTTGAGCAATGGAGTCCAATGTTCTCCATCTCTTTCGGCAGACCTTCCCCTGAAGAAGCCCAGCTGTGGTCAGAAGCCTTTGATGAACTTCTTGCTAATAAATGTAAGTTTCTCTTCAAAAAGTAACATTCAAGAGCAAAGGGATGGTGAAGTTCATATGTCTGTAAGAGATTGCTTCCTTGCATGTCAGCATTGTACCTTCCTTAGCTTTAATTCTGGTCTTGAAAGTTAAATGCTCTGAACTGTTTAAAGCCAAAATTCACAGAAGTGTTCTTTTAAAAAATTATAAACTAATATTAAAACATGAAGAATACTACATTGTAGTTTTTCAGAACCCCCATAGTTAAAAATCATACCTGGCAGCTTGTCTTTGCTGAATGTGAAAAGAGCATTTGTTCACCAAGCTTACTGCTGCATTCAGATAAATTGGGAAGGATTCTGCAGCACAGAGGTTAAATGATCTCAGGGTTTTACTGCAGAAGGAAAAACACTCACCAGCAGAGCAAAAAGACTAGGAAGTAATATTACCATTTGCTCTTTGACCTTGCGTCATCCTTTCCATTGCAAAAAATATTCCAGAGTTTGTAACGCAGTCATAAATATTTACTCCAGTGTAAAGGTTAACACAGGAGATTCCATCTAGAGGGAGGGTTTTTTAAAATATATATATATAATGCACGCAGGCATCATAAAAGGGAACAGACTGACTAGAAATGGCTTTTGTTTTTTGTGTTTGCCTAAAAAATTAGTAACTCAAAGCCTGCCAGGCTGTTAATTTGTTTGCATATGTAAATGTGAAATTTTTTTATTGCTATGACATCCCTGAAAGAACCAGACCTATAGCAAAATGTTTTGGTAGAAACAGATGTGACCAGTGGGTAAATTCAAGATTCCTGAAATAGTCAATTGATGGATTTTTTTTTTTTTTTCTTTCCCTAGATGGTCTTGCTGCTTTCCGAGCTTTTCTGAAATCAGAGTTCTGCGAAGAGAACATCGAGTTCTGGCTGGCCTGTGAGGACTTCAAGAAAACCAAATCACCCCAGAAGCTGACATCAAAAGCAAAAAAAATCTACAATGACTTCATTGAGAAGGAGGCTCCAAAAGAGGTAAAGAGAACCTATTTAAAGATAACTGCCCTGCTCTGAGTTCTTCAAGCCCTTCTTTATTTCTCTGACCTCACTTCCAGATGGATGCCAAAACTGTATCCTACATACCTCACTGTTAATATCTGTGTCTGAACATAACTCTCTTCCCTTTCACCAAGCTGGAAAATGGCACAATCAGTGTTTTAGAGTTTGTCTTAACTGACAAAAGTCAACAGCTACATGTAACACCTGTCATGTATTGAAGCTCGGTACTAAAAGACAGTATCATCTGAATTACTCTGGGTTTTATATTAAAGAGTAATTTTCTTCAAGGAAATGTCATTAACCTTAACCCTGTGTTGATAGGGTCTTGCCTTTTTACCTCTTCAGAAATGTTATGGTGTGTTACACTTAACTTGAATTCAGTTTTCAGAAGGTAAGCATCCTTTTTTTGTATTTCAGATAAACATAGACTTCCAAACCAAGAACATGATCGCACAGAATATTCAAGAAGCCACACATACCTGCTTCAGCGCGGCGCAGAAGAGGGTTTACAGCTTAATGGAGAATAACTCATACCCACGGTTTTTGGAATCTGAATTCTACCAGGAGCTGTGCAAGAAGACGCCCATCAGCAGAGCAGCCCAGGGGACATGAGCGATGCAGAGGAGCGAGGAGAAGCCTCTCGGCTAGTGAGGACATGAGCCACAGCTCACAGCAGCATCCTGACCTGACAGACTGAGATAGCAGGCGCTCGGTCTCTTTGCCATGGTGTAAGGACAAACACTGACTCTGGCACAGAGCTGATGGCAAAGCGTGGTACTGTCAGCAGGTGTTCAGAGGTGACAGCAGCAGTCTGCCAGCCGGCTGGTGGCAATGTGCTTCTCTGGGGGTGCTGCAGTGAAAGGCGACTGTGTGTTAGGGCAGCCTGTGCAGCGCAGGAGTCCTGCTGACATGGGTGTGCGGCAGGGCTGGACAGAGCTGCCTTCTCACAGACAGAAGCTGCTCTGTACGGTTGCAAAGTGCTGAGAACTTGAGTAATCGGTTGCATATTTATTTTTCCTAACCAAGAGCCAGTGTTGCTGTCATCGGTCACCCTGTGTGTTCACGCTGGTTCTGCAAACAGCCTGGAGCTGCAGAGGGACATGTTGGGTTTCTGTGTGACTTCCAGACAGTGACAGCACTGTGCGGACTGCAGTGAGGCAGGGACAGAGCTTGGCTCCCAGAGGAGCAGGTTCTGCAGCTGAAGCATGCAGGCCTGGCTTGTGTCAGCAGGGCTGCATGAGGCTGGACTGGGGGCAAAACGTGGCCGAGGCGAAGAGGAGCCGCACAGTATTATATTTATATGTGGATTATGATTGTGTTCAATGCTGCAATAATGGCATCATTCTGTCTCGAGGACAGCAAGCTTCAGTGAAGTCTCTTATTGTTTTTAATAAACTATTTTGATACAAAGCTGCTTTTGGTGCTCAACTTATTTTGCACACACAGATACTCACTGTCTGGCACTGAACTCTGGAGTTTGGGGATGGCGTGTCCTGGGTGGGATCTTAACAGGGCTCATTTTAAAGCAGTTAGTTCTACATGTACCGGGCAAGTGTTTTGTTGGGGTTTTTTTAACAGAATAAAAATCCTCAGGGCTTGAAAGCTTAACAGAGGAGGCATATTCCATTATGTCCTGTCTTAACCATGTCCCTGTGAAACCAGTCTAAGATGGGGCAAGGCACACACATGGCTACACATGGTGACAGATCAAATAGAAAGCAACAGTAGTACTGTTGGAGTCTCAGGCTACTGTTTGGTACTCAGCACCATTGCTCCTGCTCAAGACCTCTGCTTCAAAAAGGGGTTTAGGAGGGTTTTAATATCAGGCTGTAAAATCCATCCAGAATCACTGGAGGCAATATTAGAACACAAGGATCCAACCCCCTGCTAGGTGAGTGCTGCTCAGGGGGAAAGGCATCAGTCATCATCATTCCAGGTCAGTTTCCTTAACCAACAACATCCAAAACCACTACTTCCCAAACAGTCCCTAATTTGTTATTTTTGTGACTTGTCTGCACTCTAGGTCTCTGTAGGCACTGGCTCCGGCTATTTTGACCCCAACACCTCAGGTAACAGCTTTAATTATTTAGTTCACATATGTCCACAGCAATCATTTCTATAATGGTTCGCTTCTCCAGTCATCAAGAAAATTCTAACAACAGGATTTTCCACTTCAAATACACATCCAAAGATTGTTCAAAAGCAACTACTTTATGCATGCGTGTACATATTGCAGGACATACAGCAGTGTGTCTATGTACACATACACACAGATATGTGTGGGGCTGTGAGAGCTGCTTTCATACACCCAAGTTTGCTGATCAGTTAAGTCCACAAAAGACAAGCACAATAAAAACTCAGCCCAATAATTTACTGCAACAGAGAAAGTTATTTCTCTAAAACAGGAAAAACTGATTTGAGCTTATAATTGCATTTGTGATCTAACAAAATCTTCTGACGACCATAAAAATAGACAGAACTATAGCTATTAATGACTCGGAGTCAGGGCAGGAGTGATTCCGTGAAGCTTCTTTGGCTTCAGTGAAGCTGCATGAATCTATGCCAATTTGGGATGCGGTAATTAACCGCTGCTGATGCCTGGTTTCAGGGAAAGAAACATTTCTAGTTTCAGCAGGTGCCAGAACTACTTATAGCACAGTATGCAGTTCAGAGGGGAGATTAGGTGGGGCCATTAGGCAGGCCATCACCGCCTGAGGGCTGTTCTTGTATATTTTTAAGATTTGAATCATGAACTGTATCCGTGTAGGCAGCTCCATAGCTTCCCCAGAGCATGCCACCGGGGTGGCAAGCCAACCGAGCCACAGCGAGTCCCTGGCGGGGTCTGTCTCTGGTTTCAAGGCTAAGCTTTGCAGCAAAACGGTTTGCTGAATCAAACAAACAAACAAACCCAAAAAAACTTATATGAAGTAAAATGTAACACATCTGTGCATGCAACATTCCTTCCAATTATTGCTTTTCCAGTCTTTGTTAAGAGCCCTGTTTCTCCAACTCCCAAGGGTAAGCTTCACCAGGAAAGGGCACTGCAGGCGTATTGGGAGCATTGCAACCCTAAAGACTGCTATGAACAGTTCCTGGAGAAAGACAAAACCACCGATTGCTTTAAGAGATGCTGGGTCTGTACTCTGGGCAGCCTTACAGCTGTGGTTACAACTGGTGCTCTGCTATCAGCATCCTATGGCAACAAACAAACTGCTCGTTCCTCTGCAGCCGAGCTGATCAGTTCACCCTCCCACCAGGCTGCACACAGCCAAAATTTCCACGATGGTGGTGAAAAGACCAGTCTGGGACTGGCAAAGGGAGGGCGGCAGAGCTGGAGTCCCACAGGAGAAGGTGGGGACACTGCTCAGCAGCTGCCCAGAGCATGGTCCTTTTTTTGGCTTCCATCAGGTTATAAAAGTGCTCCAGCCCACATCCCTGCTGACAGCCACCAGGCAGGGAAATACGAAGAGATGCTGGTGGCTAGCTGTGTTCCAGGAACCATAGCTGCAAAGGAGCAGGAGTCCTGAACAAGTCTGTAAACAAGCTTTAACGGTTCTAGAGAAAAGACCTGCTGCAAAGAGCTGAGGGCAGGGAGAAGCGGGCACCTCCAGCAGGCAGTGGGCAGGAGGGCACGGCCAGCAGCTGCACAGCCAGTCCTGGCTGATCCCAAGAAAGCCCGTGGCAGTCCATGCACTGCTGACATAACTGATGTGGGCAGGTAGAGTCTGGGGATCTGGAATGGCTGGAAAACACCAGCAAATCTGCAATAAGAGTGACTTTTAACTGTCACATATCGCCGTTTTTAAACCAATCTCACAACATTTATTTGGTGCTTCTCTTATCCACTAGAGGCAAGCAATCCCTCTGCTTTCATATCACAAAAAATACATTTCTCACCCTTATAATTATGAAGAAAAGACTGAAATTGTAACTGGAGTATCCTCAATAATTCACGGAACCAGAACTTAATGCAAAGGCTATGCAGTCATTTGAAAAAAAAAAAAATCTAACTTTGTAAGTCAGTCTTGTGACTTTGTGAAACTAGGTCATGAGTGTCAACTGCCTGGATCCAGGAACAGCCTGGGTTCATCAATGCCTTGTGCTGATGCTGCAGCACAGGGCAAGCTGAAGGAGAGCCCTCCTTGCTATCAAGCGTGCAACACACAATCACCTCAGAGACTGCACCAAAGCAGCTGACCCTGGGGCAAGTGCCCTCTGGCCCAAGGGCTGGAGAGGAGCTCTGAGAGCAGGGGCAGCCCGGCAGCGGTGCTGGTCACCGCTCCCGCCAAAGTGAACAAACTGGAACGCAGTGCTCTTGCTCCATGTATTTGTGTATGGTGGCTGAAAAATGCACCCAGACTAAAAATAAAATCTGCATTTCCACTTGAAATTCCAGATCTCCGTCTGGAGAAGGGGACACTGATGACGGTTTAAAGGGCTTTACAGGCACACGTCTGTGTGCGGAAATGTTCTTTGGATGAGACTTCATAACTTGGCAACTCACATGGAGCAGAACAGTGACCTTTCGAATTAGTTTTAGGATCTTCATGGATTTTTTTTTTTTTGGTGGGGGGGTTGAAAATCTAACTTGCTGTGATTCAAGCAGGAAAAACTGGTTGAAACCTGGGGAAGCATCCATATCCCTCTTCCTTCAGGTGGCAAAAACTTTACCAATGGCTCCTTCTCATCCCACCAGCACAGCAATGTCCCAATGGCTCCTTCTCATCCCACCAGCACAGCAATGTCCCAATGGCTCCTTCTCATCCCACCAGCACAGCAATGTCCCAACCAGCTCCTGAGTGCCAGGAACAAACTTCCAGGTGATACTGCTACACCAACCCAGGGTCCACTCCAGAGACCGGCCAGCAGCAGAGCTGGTGATAGACCTACCTGCAACACTGGTCCTTGGTCCATCCAGGGGAGAGAGCCAGGCATGAGGCTGCAACTCCAGCACAGGGGAAGGGGCAGGTTCTCAAGGCTGAGCTGAAATGGAGCCTGGCTGATGGGCAGCAGGTGTGGTGGGGCCAGCAGAGACAGAGTCTGTCTGCAGTTGGGTTTGTGGTGAATGCCCTCAGGCATCACCCTGAGTGGTTCTGTACCAGTGCTAACAGGCATCACCCTAAGTGCTGTCACTGGGACGTGATGGCTGGCCAGCATGGAAAGCAGGAGAAATTGCCTCATTGTTATTCTATGTAGGAGTTCAAAATCTGAGTCCTTTGGCAATTTTTCATTAAAATAATAATTTAGATCAGAGTTTCCAACACCTGCAAAGTACCCCTGAGAAGCAAGTAAACCATGTTCCACTAAAAATATTAAATATTCCATTTGAGCTAGTCCGATTGACAGAAATCGGTACTTATGTTTCCCAGCCAATTTTCCCACTCAAGATCTCATGGAATAAGTTGTGTTTCTGCATTACAGATTTAGACCAGAGAGCAGCTCCGTGGCTTCTGGGCTGAGAGCCTGGCTTGGGGCTTTCAGGGGACATTTCCAGGGCTCGGAAAGCTGGCTGTGCGATATGGAAAAGGCCCTCGGGAGCCGAGCGGGCTGTTCATTACGCTGGTGTGTTCCTGCACCTTTGCGGATGTCCAAGGGAGATGGAAATAACAGAGGCATGGGAGCCATCCCTGCCATCCAGGGCCATCAGAGCTGTGGCACATGCAGATGTCGGGGCTTCCCCTTCCCTTCTGTACTGCGTCAGAGAGACGATCTGTGTGTGGCTGCCCTCCCTGGCGTCCGTCCAGCGTGAATATGTCTGTCTGCAAAGCTGAGCTGTCTTCTGACTTCGCTGCAGGGGGTTCCTGCTGTTTACTGTCCCCGATACCCACTGAGGGCTGGGACCAGGCGTCTGAGCACGGGGACGGATGACTGCCAGGCGGGCAGGACCCTTCCAGCCGCACTCGGCACTGCTGACAGACTGACACCTCGTTTTTGCCGCTCGTCCTCCCTGCAGGCTGCTGGGTTTTGGAGCAGAGTCCTGTTTTCCCGAGGAGAGGGCAGCTCACTCGGCAGCAGCAGCCCTTTGGGAGGAAAGTGCCAGAAAAAGTATGCTGCACAAATGGGTCACAGTTGAAAGCTGAGGAAAAGATCAGCCATGACCTTAGGATCAGATAACGACAGAGCTTTATGGAGGGCAGGGTGGAGTGACACAGTTACATGGTCCAGCTGCAACGTTTTTATGGTGCTATGGAGATGGCACTTGTTACAGCAAGCTATTGCCTGTATGGACACATAGGTAGCTACTGAAAATGTACAGAATTTTCCTGATAAAGCCTCTTGGCTTCATCTTTTTAGAGGGAAAACCAAGGTTCTCTACAGAGCTGGCTGTGGGAAGAGGATGGGTTAGCCTGACACAAGGGGACCAGATTCATTTTCAGCTGAAATTCTGACATCTATATAATAATGTCTTGGAGCTGTTTGGAAAGAGCAGAATACACAGTTTTTATGGTGTGGTGTTCTGAAACACAAACACACTTGTAAACCATTTCTCCTTTTGTATATTTCCTTATAAAAACAAAAAATAACAATGGTATAAAAAATACTGCTGTGCTCTGGATCACGCAGTCTTTGCACTTCACTTGTCTCTTGGCGTGCTCATGCCCTATAACTTCTGGAGAAGGTACCTACCTCACACACACAAGAACTTTAGCAGATCTCTTTCTTTGTATATTTTTCTCAAGGCTGCTAGTTGTGGGGGAACCTCCTGAAAGGGGCTCCTACCTGCCTTCCCTTTTCATGGCTGGAATCAGAAGTAGTAAATTTTTTAATCAGCACTACTGGCCACCATAAAGCAGTTAGTTATGATCTTTCAGTAATTTCAGTCCTGTGAGAAAACCAAACATTTATCAGGGCAACAAACTAACAACAGTGTCTAGTACTGACAGGAGCACCGAGCATCGACTGCACAGGCTGTACCGCACCTCCCAGCTGATGCACCTGCCCTGCAACGCTCCTGGTGTGTTTGACGCAGAGTAATTATTACATAAAGCCTCACTGAGAAAAGTCTACTTTTTACGGTGTCCATCAAGGGTTCGAGCAAGGTGTTGGATCTGGTGTCAAATTATCCCAGTACTCCTCTGAACTTGTGCCCTCTGAGGTGCTGAAAGTTTCCCGGAGCTGCCCAGCTCGGTGGAGTGTCAGGATTGCCCAGCTGACCACCAGCACTGCAGCCGGGGATACCTACAGCCCTTCTCCAGCGTCTTCAGAGCAAGGAGCTTTGCATCCATCAGCAGGTTAATCACCACGGTCTCGCTCTGGGATACCAATGGGGAAAACAAATCACTGATCAGCCAAATGACAGATATGAGGCAGAATGATGTAACAGAATATATGAAATAGAGATCCTCAGCTTTGAGTAGGGCAATTATACAAATCCAGAAGATCTCGGCTGATGCAGTGTGGCTGAAATAACACAGCAGAGAATATGCCTGTAATCGGGTTGTAATAGCCAGCTCCTACAATTAGCACCTAGAAACCTCAAAGGAAGGTGAGTCTCTCTGAAACACCACTTCAGCAGTCGCCGGCATGCTTCCAGAGCAGAAGCATGACTCCAGCCCAGCAGGCCAGCAGAATTACAGGAGCTGTGGGATTGGCAAGACAAAAGAGAAGTGCCCTTGGGACGGGAAGTGGTTTCCCTGGAGAAGACAGAGCATTTCCATCAGGGCCGGCGCGTGGCAGGCAGCATGGTCAGAGCAGGATGTTGTAGTGGGACGGGCTGGCCACCAGAACGAACCTGGCAAACATCTGCTTCAGCCACATGAATCACTGCCGAGCGTAGGTTCAGGAGGCCGGGAGAGTCATCCCCTGTTCGCGCAGGAGCAGGGAGGATCAGCACGGCCTCGGAGGGCAGGCTGTGTGGAACATAGTTTCCACTAGGAATTAGTAAGTGACTAATGATGATGGCAGTCAATAACAATGTGACAAGTTAGGAAATAATGTCCAAAGCCAGCAGCAGCTCCTCTGAGTAAGCGCAGGCAGGTGGAGCATTGGCCTCGCCGCTGCCTTGGGGGAAGGCTGGGCTTGGGCAGGTGCTACTGGTGACAGTGGGAGGACTGGGAACCAATGCCACCAGAAACAAACACACATAAGGGGAACAAAGTACTATATATAGGCAAGGAACATGTCAGCTGCAGGGTTTGCAGGAGGTTTTAGTGCCACGAACAATAGAGGAGCATGGATGAAATGTCAGTGAGGAAGCGTGGGTGGAGTTGATAGCAGATTGCCAACAGATAGGAAACCTTCCCCCCTCAGATCAAGAGGAACTGGCAGAAGCACCTCTGCTTGCACTCCCCAAGGACAGAAATAATGCAGCTGCTTTGCTGCTTTACTGACAACAGACCTTGTGCCTGTGGGAGTTAATATGCCCCAAATTACTTTTTCCTGGAACAAGCCACTTGCAGAACTGATATAACCACAAATGGCTACTCAGGGTTATTTTCATAGGAGTTTGCCAAAACCAGCCACACTTGGGTAGCTTTTTTAAAATCTCTGCATGCTGTTAACATGCACATGGAAGGACCTTGAGCAACATGGCCAGCTGGGGGACAGCTGTTTGGTCACATCCTTCCCATCCCTGCTACCCTGGGTGACTGACAGGGCACAGGATGTGCCTTTGCTGGAACAGCATCGGCGTTCCTCGGTGGGCTTTCCGAGGGGCTGAGTCAGGTGCTGCTGGCAGCATGGATTCAGGGAATTTTGCTCAGACAAATGAAGGATATGGTTTTCATGTTACACTTCAGGATGACGTATCAGCAGCAGCTGCTTTACCGGGAAGCGGGACAGCGGCAATCCCCCACTCCCTCCCCTTCCCCGCTCCCTGCATGTCCCTCGCTTCCCTCGCATCTGATTTAGCAGCTGTGCAGCTGCTGTGGAGCTGGATGAGCAAGCTGGTCAGGCAGGAATTTTCTTTTGGTGGATTTGTTTTCTGTGGGACCAGGGCCCTGCTCTGACCTGCCCTGCAGCCACCCAGCCACTAGATGAGGGTGCTGGGGAAGAGAGGAAGATGCTGGAGAGACGTGCAGGATGGTGGGGCTGACCAACCTCGAGGTTCAGGTCCCTCATCACTGTGTTGTCATACTTTCCCCTTTGCACTCCTCCTCCACCTTCCTCTGGGCATCGACAGCCTCCTCCCAAGGAATGCCATTCACCTGCTCATTTTCTGCCCCTCCTTCCTCGGTAACCCAGCCAGACCGGTCGCACAGCAGCACATCAGGAGACATGCAGAGGCTGGGGAGCAACTTTCACAGTGATGCCCAAATAGGGATGGGACATCTTGGGTTAGTCATTAGGAAGGAGAAGGGCTCATTGGCTGGTTCAACATCCAATAAATGGTTTCACGTTATGGATCACCTGAACACCTACTGACGCTCATCAGCCTTGTTGGGAGGTCCAAGGTTCAGGTACAGCCTGAAAACAATCTTAGCACGTTGGTAACATGACCTGATCTGACTCACTGGTGTGATGCAAATGGGCAAACGTGTAAATGGACAAAGCAGCTCAGCACCATCATTTTCCAAAAGCAGCTCAGCTCATTTCCAAACAGAGCTAGAAAAGCAGTGATGCAAATCCACATCTTCCAGTAGCACCGTCTTGTACTTAGTGGCTTTCCAGTGAGGAGTGCAGTTTCCAGAATGAGCAAAACCCACACTGTTATGGAATAGGAAACACTGTCCACAAGTACCGTAGGGATTTTTATAAGGCAAATATAAGGTTGAATAATTCCTTTCTACAAACCCTTTGCCAGGAGCCAGTTTCACTTGTGATTAGGGTAGCCAGCTGAATTTGCTACTTTCTACAGAATTTCAGTGCCACCAAGGAGCAGTATCTTCCCAAACTAGCTGGGCTTAAACTGACTTAATCAAGAATCCAGTATATTTGGGATGAGGACTAGTTTTAACTTAGTCTGTTGATGTTTCTTTCTTACTGTGTAGTTTGTAATTATTCTTCCCCTCTCATGCACTACCCATAACAGAGGAAATTATTTCCAGGCAGAGCTCAGCAACAGCAGCTGAAGTGATTGTTTTATTGACTGCATGGGCTCTCTGCTGTCACCAGACTTGCACTTTGACTAAGCCCAAATGAACTAATTCCAATTGAAACAAGGACTTTAATGGTTCTTGCTTGAACAGCTTCAATTTTCACCTAAAATTTGCTAAAGTTTAATTGAAAATTCATTTAGAGTACCTCTGTGTTTCTAAACAACCCATACATCCTAATTTCATCTCTCCTAAAGAGGTACGGGATACGCTGCTCACTGATAGGGGGCAAGCGAGGAAGCACTGTGATTGACCCGTGCTGAGGTTTCAGAAACACCAAAAGACTTGGATAAGTTGGTGTAGCAGATTGTTTCTTTTTCCCAGAGCCCAATGTCTGATGGTAATTATTTCTATTCTTGCAATCTTCTCTGATTCCCCAGCTGCTGTTTCTATTTACTGCCATAGCTGCAGTATTGCAAAACTGAGGGACTCCTTTTCACCCACATTTCCTCCTTGGCGAGAATAAATGAAGCCAGCTACGTCAGATGTCTTTTTTTCTCCGTCATCTTTTTACAAACAAAGAACCAAATCTGTCCTTGATCACTAAAAGCTGGATCCAAGGGACAGAAAATAATTGTGAGATGACCTTGGAGACAGGTTTCTGGTTTGAAATACCTCCAAAATATAGCTTTTCCCTGTCATCAAATGACAGCCAGTTACTGATGGGCACGTCTTGAGCTGCATGCCAACAGCACAGCACAGCTTTCTTTCCATTAACCTCCGCAGCAGCCGCTCTCCTCCTGGGGGACCAGCAGTGTGTTTTCCAAAAAGATTCCTCCCACAGTCAGCATTTCCATTTCTAATTAACCTTTCCCAAGAAGCTGGGTTTGTCTGAAGCTGGGCTGGTGTTGGAAGCTCAGCTAACATCGGTTCAGTCGAGACACACCTGTGCTAATGCTGTCTCGCTTGCATTCAGGGTGAAGATTGAGCCCTCCAAGACTGCTGGCTCTGCTTGAAGGTCTCAGCTTCAAAAATCGTCCCCACTTTTGCTGGCAAAACCCTTGATTTAAACCTGAAATAAAGCACAGTGCACTCTGTAGGTGGTTAAAAGCATTTTTCTTTCTGACTGGTGGTATATAATATATGCAAATCATTGATTAGCAGCTAGATGCAATGCAAAGGGAAATAATCCCGTTTATTTCAAGGGCTGCTCATACATTTCTACTTGTCATTTAGTTAGATCTTAGATAGGAGTTACCATCTTTAAAAGCTGTGCTTAAAATGTAAATACTTGCTAATATTAAAATATGATATATACGGAATAGCAATGGTTAATGCCACAGAAGCATTAACTTCACCCTTTCTCATTGCTCCATCTGAGGCCCCATCTGTACATGGATTTTGTAAGATGCAAAGGGGGAGGAAATTTCAATGAGGTTACAGTGATGCTTCAGTTTACTGGAAAAAAAAAGGGGGGGGAGGAGTTTAATTCTTTCTGTAGTTCCATTAAATTTTTTTTTTCACAGGAGAATTTTCTGGAATAGTTAATGTGGAATAAAATATTCCACAGTAGCTGGTCCAGGATAGAAATATTCAGATGCTGGTACTCAGTTGTCTTTCCCTTACTTATTTTAGCCCATTCAGGGAATCACATTAAGCTAAAATGGGCTTTTGTTTGGAGCAAGGTTCCATGAACAGAGATGTTCAGGAATCGCTTTAAATTTTAAACGAACCTAAGCTAACTCCAGAGCAATTTTCTAACACTAATTCTTATTTTCTTGCCATACATTACTGGGAGGAGATGGGAAATCTCATACAAAATCCCCGGGCAGCATCAGAACAGCTCTCAAAAGCAATTTTGGCTTCCCTGGGCTCCCGCTGCCCTCTGCAGCGAGTGCTTAAGAGAAATCCCATTACTGCACTGGACAGCTTTCCGTTTCAGAGATTTATTTCCCACAGAAAAGCCCATGGGAATGAGAGGATAAGCAAAAAGACCCAGATTGTGAAATCGGATCCACGCTCATCTCCCCACCCAGCCAGGGACTCTTGGGGAAGGACTTCACACCTTGTTCCCTGACAGCCAGTTTTGGGGGGGGTTAACACTTCAAGCTGAGAAAAAATGGTGGCAGAGGAGGCTGTTTATAATTTCTCAAAGAGTACAGAGTAGTTAAAAAAAAAACAACCCAACCAAACCCTCCTTGCTTCACGCAGTACGGGAAGCGTCTGGCTCCCAACTGCATCTGCCAGGGGCAGATCTACAGCAAACAAGAGGGACCACATCCTTGCACACTCTGTAATTGCACTCTGGATCATCCAGAGGCCAAAAGTATCAACAGCTTTAATACATGACTAGATTAAAAAGAAAAACCAAATTGGGCTGAGTGATTATTAGAGCTGATGGTATTCATGCAAGAAATCTCCAAGCAGTGGCTGCAGCCAGCACATGAAAGGAGAAGGACCATCTCGTATTTGCTACCTTCACCACACTGAGCAGGGCAATAAGCAGCAATTCATGCCATTGCACAGAGAACCCTTAAAATTTGGGGGCTTCAGCTGATGTGCAGATCTAGGAATGGGAATGGGTTAAAGCAAAGCTGGAGAGCTTCTCAAGGCTTTTGCTGAGGTTGCAATTATGACTGAGGAGCTGCATGTTTTATGTCTCTGCTGTACCCCCTGTGCGCACATGCTGCCAGCGCTGCCAGCTGCTGAACTGGGCAGCTGAGGAAGGGCAAAAATGCCGCTGTCCACCAGTGGTACAAATCAGTGTGATTAGAAGCTCTTTCTGCCCGGCCACTGCAAAAACCCAGGACAACCTTACTGAATGCCACAGATAAGCACATATGCTCCAATGTGCCTAGCTTTATGTCAGGGATGTGTTTCTATACTGTGCCAAAGTAGCTAGCACACTAGGGGCTTGAACAGCATAGCCCAGGGCACTGGAGAGAGATGTAAAATCAGCATTATGCTGCAAAAATGCGGTCTAAGAATCCTCTGCTATTGTCAGAGACTGGAATGTAGTCCCACAGCACTGTAGCTGGGGACTTCCCATCTATATTTAGGGTGTTGTAATGCTACCCTCTCACCCGCACATTCTAACCCGCAGCGGGATGCCAGCTCTGGCATTTCTGGAGCAGGGAACAAGCCAGATCCTGCACCCTCATTCATGTCAGTGTCGCACACATCAGCCCTTGAATTGGGGCAAGAGTGCGTGGCAGGGCAGGGTTTGGTGGCAAAACTCTTCATCATTTCCAACCACTTTGGTGACGGAGAGAAAGGTTAAGAAGTGACTCAGAGCTCTCCAATACCTGATAGCACATGGCGTTAAACCTCCGCGCACTGCTCTCCCTGGAGCTGTTTGCGCTGCGCCTGGAGCCTGCCCTGCAGCCTGGGCTCAGACAGCCTCTCGCCCTGCGAGCCACAGCAGGGCTTTCAACACCCCTGCAGCCCATGGGGCTCTATGTGCATGTCCCAGCGAGCACAGAGGCTGTATTTACACTGCAATGGCTGAGTACCTTCCCAGGTTTCCAGTGAACAGGAGCAGGGATTCCTACAGGACTCCTGCCCTATGGAAACCACACCCTTTGCTGCTCACACATCCTTCTGCAGCAAACCCAAAGAAACATTCAGATTAAGAACAGAAACCTGATGCTCTTGGCTTGTTTGATTTGCTGTTCACGTAAGCCAGCCCAGAAAGCGTAGGCACAGCCTTTTTGTTCTCGGTCTGTAGATTTAAGACTTATTCAAACACTTGTCAGACGGCGTGAGGCTTTTTTTGGTGAAGCCCCTCGTCCACCCAGCACTGCCACGTGCACTGTTCGTTAAGCTGATGCTTAATATTTTCCATACCAGTCACTGCTGCACACCAGGATATACATATTGAAATTTGCCCTTCCCCTTTGATTCATTCGGAGGTGTCATTGCGCACAGCCACGGATGTCAGCGTGGTGGCACTTACGCGTCCCCATGACACAGCTTCCTGAGCGGAGCAGCAAAAGCCAGGCAGCGAGGCAGGAAGCCCTCACTGCTACCAGAGCAGCAGCAGAAAACAATCATGGCATGCTAATTAAGCGGGTATTTAGTAATACACTGTCGTGAGATTGTTTGACAAGGTTTGGGCAAGGGAAAACAGAAAGTGAAAGTTTAAGACTTAGAACCAGATGTAGATTAAAGGCATGCTGTACTCTGGCAGCATTTCTGGACTCTGTGATCTTTTTTGCTTTTATGAGAGCCCTCAGTTCTTGGAGTTGTGGTTTAATATGACAAACTCAATTTTCTTTTCAGAACATGTTTATAGCATTTGTGGTTGCAGAGCAAAGGCTGAAATACAACTTCCAAAAGCACAAAAGACTCCAAGGCTAATAACCCCCCCGTTCTCCCCAAGCCTAAATCCTCTCTTTCTTATCATTATTTAAAAAGCCTTTACTTGTTAATTCAATTTTTTTTGAGTGTTTAGGACTAACATAAAGTGGTGCAGCTTCGTTGCCTTTGCTTAGAGCCCCCACTGCTGCAGCACAGTGGGCTGCTGGAGGGTGACAGCCTCTCCCCCTGTGGAACATTTGAAAATGATTATTTAGCCTCAGTTGCAGAGGGTCAGAGCCAGACTTGCAGCAGCAGCATCTTAAAATAGCAACTGTTTTACTTGGTTTATAAATCTAAATACCATTTATGGACACAACCCCACAGACAAGGGTGGGATCCCCTTCTAATGTATGAACCTCATGTTTCAGACTGAGAGAATAGAATGAAACTGCCAAAATAAAGGCACATCATGGAAAAACCTGCAGACAGGCAGCAGAGGTGATACATGAGCATAGAGCTGCGTACAGATCCAGAAAGAGGCACCACGTCATTGCTTGTTTAACATCTACCAGCGTGTGAGCACAAGGGGTGAAATATCCTCTGGTCCTTGTGACGGTCCCTGGGACACAGACGTGTCCCAGCCCCTGCCATTGGGGAGAGCAGAGCCCAGGGCAGCCCACGGCCACAGCAAGGTCACACACAAAGGGCAAGGACAGTAGCGCAAACTACTTCAAGAGTAGGTCAGAATTGCCTTCATGAGGACAGAGAAGTGATTGCACAATTAGTGCAGAAGCGAAACAGCCCACAGCCTTCGTCACATCTCCAGGGAGCCGGGTGACGCCTGCGCAGCCCCAGCCAGGCACCAGTGCCTCTCCCTTGGCAATGCAACACCTTGTGCTCAACCCAGCGCAGCCAATGCAGGGCTCACCAAGGAGGGCTTTGGGTTGTGGGATCCTAAATGAAATCAGGGGAGTTATGAAAGGACCTGAAGATTTGCAGAGAGTTTGGGGTTGTTGGTTTTGTTTGGTTTTTTTGGGTTTTTTTGGGTTTTTTTTGGTGGGGTTTTTTTGGGTTTTGTTTGTTTGGTTGGTTGGTTTTTTTACTGCAAGCTGGATACAAATAGCTTTAATCCCATTTAAAAGAACATTATTCAGGCTTCCAAGAATAACCTGTGGAGAGGGGCAGGGAGCTGTTACAGATGCCAAGTCAAGCCCAGCACAAAGGCAGCATCTTCTGAAGTGTAGTGTCCAGACCTTGCACCTCCATCTACATGGACTTAGGCCAGTTGCATCCACATGCTCAGATCCTACGTGTGCTGGGTTTACATCACTTTTTAATCATACAAAAGATCACCTCCCTGGAGTGGATAACATTAAGAAAAATTTAGAGAAATAAAAAACAAAGTACAGGCAGGACCCAGAACTCAAACATTTTACGCAAGAGTCCCTGAAACTGCACATTTTTAAACAAGCACTGCAGTTTAGTTCTAAACCTTGTTGCATCTTTGTAAAGGCAAGAGGCAGAAAATAAGTAAGCATCATAAGATATATTTGTATTTCTGTCTAAACATTTCCAGAGCCAGAAAGAGGATGAGGTAGGACTGGGTGCACAAGAAGTTAATGTAAGACAACATTATTTATAAATTCTCTGAGGAATGATACAAACAACTTTTCTAAGACAAGACTTAAATTCTTACCATATTTCCCTTAAACACTTTGAGGACTTTTAATTATTCTTTCAGAGAAAATGCTAGTGCCACATAGAAATCTTCGAGATGGTTACGCAAAGCGCTATGAAGCGAAGGTCTCCAATGAAGTGGGCTCTGCAGAGGGGGTGGGTGGGCTCCGCAGAGGAACTGGCACATGGATAAATGTCAAAGTTAGCGGAGAGTCTGACGGCATCTGAAAGAGTTCGTGCCTGTGGGCCACACAGACAGAGAGCAGCACTGCAAGCCGCTGCATGGGAAGGTAGGAAGACATTTCCATCACCAGCCATCCCCTCCTGCAGGGAAACCCAGGTTTTGTTTGGGGTTCTCTGGCTCTGACACTGCCCTGCAGCCACTGAACAATTCTGCCTGTCTGTTAAGGGAACAACGGAGTCCCTTTGGTCTGTGCAAAGTTTTGCATTTTTGCCTTCAAATCCAAGGCAGAGCCCCGCACCTCCTGCTGCCAGCACGCCCGGATCGCTGACAGAGGCTGCAACTCCTTTCCTGCATCGCTGGAGACAGATCGCTTGTACATCAGAGATTACTGCAAAATCCAGACCAGGCCATTCTTGTTTGGGGAGAAAACGAGAAAGTACAAAAGGTGACTGCGGGTTATGTTTATAGACGTACTGTGCAACAGCAAAGCAGTACAGAAACCAGAGAATGCAGAAGGGCACCAAAAAATACCAGTTCCATGCGGATTTTGTATGTCACCTACCTGTGAGTGATCTGCACAGAGAGGGCGTACAAGCTGGCTGCAGCCGTGTCCAAACTAAGACAACAGTATGCATTTAAAGTGTCTTTGGAAATCAAAGCACTACTTGAATTCCAGATTTAAAGACCATATCTTGATGAATGTACTCAAGGAAGACCAAGTAAAATTTTACAAGCAACCCTAATTCAACCATTTCTTTTGCACGCCCAGTTTGCCCCCCTGATTATGTTCTTTTGACACAGATGTACATGTATAATTTATGCACTGATGCAATACCTATTTGCGTAACACATGTCTGGTGACATTCACCAGAAACTCTCGGGGAGGAAATCCTGACTGCTTGGTGCTGCCTTCACACAGCCTTCCCCTTCTCTGGGCAGTGCAGAAAGAACAGGGAACATGCTCTGCCATCCGCTGTGCATCTAACAGTGCAGATCCCTTCTTATTTATTTCCCCATATAGCTCAGTCTCATTGACACCGTTCACAAACAGATACGCTGTGGTGTCAGATGCAATCGCATGGTAGAAACCACAAGTTACCTCATCTCTGTCTCTCCCCCATTGCTCTCTCCTCATGCACTGTACATCCTTCTTTTCCTGCAGAGGGTGCAAACAGTAAATATGTGCATTTACTGTGGTATTTTGCCTCTGGTTTTGGGATAGCCTGCTGCTTCTACCTGGGTAGCTCTGAACATTTGTGCTGGCTCTCTTGGAAGCTGGGTGAGTAGATTCTCACTATTGACTTCAAAAGAGTTCAACCCTAGCCAATAATTTTGAACCAAATACTTATGTTGTTCTTGCTTTATCCACCCTTTGTGATTCTTGATACAGTCTGGGATTGGGATTACGAAGGCTTGGAAAATGCAGGGGAGGGAAGGGTAAAACCCTGGAGCTCCTGGTTTGGGATCTATCTGAAATGCATTGATGGATGCTGATAGCATGTGGGCACTTAAAACAAAACACTCAGTGCCACTGAGATGTCTATAAATTAAAAAACACTGAAATTTGCTCTTCCACATCCAGCTCATTTCAAAGGGGCCAAGTTATAGTCTCAGATTTTACTGGGGTTTTGACACTGAATGTTATTCTCAAATAGTTCTTAAGATGAAAAGACAAATTTTTTTTCTGTGGAAAAATGGATGGAAATGCCTGTTAACTTCGAAAACAGGTTTCTTGATCTACCTATAATCAGTTTTTCAAGTATTACCTGTTTGAAAGGAGAGGTTTACCTTTGCCAACGCAAGCTAGCCGCAAGCCGTTTGCAACCAGCAAGGTCCAATGCTGAGCTATAATGCACGTGCCACCGAGCATCCACTGCCCACCCACTTCTCCTGTGTTTTGGAAACACTTACTGGCCTCTGCAGCTCTTCTGGGCAGCTCACAGATAACCTTGTCGATACATATTCTGTATAAATGTACACCTTCCCATGTCTCTACTGATTTTTCCTGACCTATGCTGCACATCTCCAAGTACTGGTGCAACTTGCTTCTTGTCAAACGCAAGCATCTCTGACAAAATAGTCTCCTCCTGCCTGGAGGTCACGTTGCTATACAGCAAGAGCCCTGCTAACGCCAGCAGTGATTTATTATTGGCTGGAGATCTTGATCTGATAACGCTATTTGTGTTGGTAGGTTGCTCACGTGTCAGGATTAGTGCAAGACACCGAACAAGGAACACAGTGTTCTGCTCCTATTTGTGTTTCTTGCTATAGTTCCCTCAAAGACTAATGTGATTAACTCCCCTGGCAGAGAAATGACACTCCATTCCAGGTCATTTGTACCTGCCCGTTACACCTCAGGAGTTCTTAGAGGAGTTTAAAATCGGATGAAAAGCTGAAGTATAAACGGAGCAACGTGTAATACATGTATTTACATCAAAACAGATGTTTGTGGATGGCTCCTGTCACAATTTAGGACCTCAAGCCATCAGCAAAGCACCAGAAGATGCTGTATTGACTTTTGGGACATCACTCACATCCTTTTCCAGATGTAAGGCCTCAGCACTGCCTTTCTGGAAGTTTTGGAGTGACACTCACAAAAGGCAGAGCTGATCTCTGCCCGTCAGACTCTCTGGCCGAGGGACACCTGCATTTCACAGGGCAGGGGGCTCCAGCACGCCCGGCAGCTCTGCACTGTGGAGCCTCAGCTTTCTGCTAATGTCCCCAGTGGGGACTCTGCCGGGAGCAATGGCATTGCAAACCACTGGAAGGGTGAAGCAAGAAGAGATCTGCAGAGAAGAGTCTGCAAAGCAAATGCATCTCCACGCCTAATTTTTTGGGTTGTATAAGCACTATCTCCATCTAAGTTTCCTTCTTTGAATGAGGGAACTGCAGCCTTCCCCTCTTGGCAGAGCAGTTCCAGGGCTGGGAGAGCATCAGCTTCACTCGCCCGTGGCTGCAAAGCATGAAGCAACCAAAACTCTAACGCCTGCATACAGTCTGCAGAAGCATGAAGCAACCAAAACACTAATGCCTAGACATTGACTGCAGCCATCACAACAGCCCGTGTGCAGGACACGAACAGAGGAGCGAGCTGGGGCTGATCACACACGAAGAAAACAGACCCGTTTAGTCAGAGGCTGACGTTTCTACATAGCTGCTTTCCAGCTCCAAACACAGAATAGTTTCCACTGTTTCCCTTTGCACACACGCTCGGAGTTTTCCAGACCACTCACCTTTGGCGAAAAGCTCTGTGGCTGGCCCCTGCTAGAAGGTCAGCTTGTTTGGAAACATGAACAAAACTCTGTCCGTTGTCACGGACGTGGGGCAGCAAATGAATTTGCTTTTAGATCTGAGGGTTTTTTACTTCATCATTGTCACAAAATCTGTGCACCCACTTCCTTAAAATGTATAATTCATTTTTTGAATGAGACTTTTACAGACTGGTAAACAGAATTATCCCCTAGTAATTTAAATATGTAAGAGGGAAATTAGGTCTCCCATTGCTACGCAGAATTATTTCTTTTTTTTTTTTTTCAGCAAAACCTATTTTAGTCCTGTACTTTTGGTGCCGTCGGATTTTTTACATGCGCATGCTGGTATTTGCATAATTTCCATGAGGGAGACCAAAATGTTTCAGGGAAACACAAGGCAAAGTCCAGGAAGAGAAACCTTTTTGTTCAGGGAGAAGGGAAATGACAGTGCCAAGGCTAACCAGGGGAGTATTTTCCATTGTGCCGCACGGGGCTCGCTCCCCAGTTCTGGCTGCGTTCATTCTGACGTACTCCCCAGCTGTACATTTTCACCATTTCCACCAAACCGGGGTGTTTTGACCAAGCGGTTCTGTACAGACTTACAGCTTGTCTCTAGCCCGTCAGCAGAACCAGCACAAGCAGATACGGTGCCAGGAAGACGTGACTCTCAGGACATTGCTGAGCAGTCCCTCTGCACAGCCCCTGATTTTCCAGCCACCCCCCTGCCTTCAGCCACTTGCCCAGGATCTGCTCCAGCACCTGCCAGGCCCTTCCATCCTAACTCATTGAAACAGCAGAAAATTATCAAAAAAATTTAATAAGTTTTATATTATATTAGAAAGATAAATTAGCTTCGTTATGGTTCAGAACTAGTTCAAGGATGGGGCAGGACTGCACAGCTGAGAGCAAGCAGAAGAAAGGGCAGAGAAGCAGCAGAAAGAGCTGCTGCACTGGCTGGAGTGCCACGGAAAGCAGTGCTCAATGTCCAAAAAGTTTCATCCTGGCCATCAAAGAACACCTTAGCTGGAGCGTGAAGAACCAGGGAATGTAAGAAGTAGTGAGACTTGGTGGAATAACAAGAGTCATCTTAAAAACCCGCACGTGTCTAAGGATATGATACACATCCTGAGTCAGCACATCAATAAATGGAAAAAAATTTTCAGAGACAGGATGGATTTTAAACTGCACTGGACCTATCTTCTACCTCCAACTTCCTTCTGTTTCTGTGATTATACTTCATTAAGTCTGATAATTTATTGCATGACCTCTGTAAATATTCTGTATGTTAGATCATTGTGGCATCCATCTTCCCTTTCCCACATTTGCCATTTCCTACCACATCTCCTTTTCTAGGAGGACCATTTGAATAACAACTGCAACAACAATGACATTTCATCCAGAGGCACCACCACAGTTCACACCAATCTAGTATTTCTGGTTGTCCCAGTTACACACAAATTCAAAGACAGAAGAGACGAAATTAAGAAGGCCAGATTTTTTAAATACAGGATCTATGTATATGCAACCTCAGAGAGCCTCCACTTGCCATTATCAAGCTGCCCATCGTATCCAAGAGCCCAGAAATCTAGAGCTGGAGAAGGATCAGAAGCAGGGAGGCTGCCAGGAAAGATGTTTAGGATGACACTTTCTCCTGTATTACCAGCACAGCTGATGAATTGCAGTTTGTTTCACAGTTATCTTACAGTGAAAAGTCACATGGAAAAGTAGCACACAACAGAAAATGTTCGGCTCAGGATGGGAAAAAAGCAGGTTTTTAAATAAACACAATAATTCTGACAATATACACCAGAGAAAGAATTATATTCATTACACACTGGGGAAAAATTACTAAGAAAACATATGCTGGTGACACAAGAGGCCAAGGGCAGAGTTTAGAGCTGAATCTTTGACCCTCGTGCTTACCTGGTTATTGTCTGCAGTGCTTTCTCCACACTTGAGGTACAGAACACCAGAATTATTCAATGTTGCTGTTTTCACCACTCCTTCCTTGCAGATATTCACCACAACAAGGTGACCAAGGACTCAGATATTAAGATTCTGTTCCACAAGAAACCTCAGGAGTTTGCACAGCTCAGTGTTTCTGTACCTTTTTATTTCTTCATTAGCAAATCATTCACTTTTCTTTTTTTGGTTTTTTGGGTTTTTTTTGCCTTTCTGGCCTGTTTTCTTGATTTCAGTTGTAACCTCTGTATCGCAAGTGGGAGCCCAAATGAATCTCAGATGCAGCAAAGCATTCAGTCTCCCTGCAAATAGAAAAAAGGGACAGAGTCACTTCACATCTATTCCACTACTGTACAGTCTTCATTTATTTTTCGTAGTTATTAAAGCTTTCTTGCACAGCTTGTAGATGAAAACCTCATTTATTTTACGCTTTAGAATGAATGGTGCTTTTCTTCTTGTCACATGTAAAATCCCACATGTAACTCCATCCCTTCGTCTCTTGGTACAGGCCAAAGACTTCCAAAATTTTCTCAGGAATCTGGATTTATTACAAATTAAGAGCAATAGTGAAAAAAGAGACAGGGAACAAAAAAAACTATACAAAAGCAGAGCTGGTCTAAAACTTTAATGCTCACAGGAGTGCACTGACTGCACTTGCACCACTAACCAAAATGAATGGGAATTGCATATTCCAGCCACCCTGCTCCAACAGCTGGCAAGTCCTCGGAAAAAACAGAGTTTACTTCTCCACAAAATCTAACCTTAAGCAAAATGCCGAAATATTTGTCTTCTTGCTTGCAACAACATTATTTCTTTTAAAAGAACATCCTTCACTCTATAAATAAGGAATGCAAGCATTTATAATAACATAATTTAAATACACCATGAATAGTTTAAAAACTGGTTAAAAAAGTCTGGCTTGTAGCGCTTAAGGGAAGATGGAAAACAACGCAGTCAACAGAGAAACATTATACTTCACAAGAGAAATGTTCTAATCTATTCTTAACTCACTTTTATCAATAATCCCCATAGCTGGCTTCTGGCCATCCCAGATGAATAATTTAGAGCCAGGAAAAAAACCATTTGGACAGACATTATCCACATCTGTAATTCATCTGCCTTGCTATATTAAGTCATTCACCTGTTAAAAGCTATTTTACCAGTATATAGACAAATATGCTTAAAGGTTACACAGCTAAAAATAGCACGGCCTCCAGGATTTTCTATACTGTGAAATACATACATTCTCCTTGTCAGTATGCTGCTATAAAAAGGCATTGGTTTGTACTTCCAAAAGCAGACTTGCAAAGTTCAGTCAGGGGTTACATCTTGCAAACACAGCTTAAATAGCTCTGCAGCATATATAAAGGTGCGTGTTCTGTTTTTAAAGATCCTTTATTATTGCCGCTATTCAGCATAAAAGCTATCAGGCTCACCATCTGTGAACAGTAGCACATGTCTAAAACTAGCAAAATTATGAGTTGGTTTTTTTTGGTTTTTATCTTAAGTTACTTTTTTTTTTTTTTTTTTGTAAATTCTCTATGGCTGATCTAATGTAAACCTGGAAATTCTGTTTCTGAAAAGTCACTGCCCAAACTTGCTCCTTCTCTCTTGAGAAGGGTGACGGGGCAGCTGCAGCTCCTTTCTCCCCTGACTGCCGCTGAGCCCCTGGCTGGAGCCTGCGCCCACCCTCCCCAGAGCCCCTCACTCCCCGGCCGGCTCCTGGTCACCTGCACACCGGGGAGCCCCTGCGATAGTCCCCCACTGTGTTTCCACTCTGAGCTCTCTTGGGCTAGTGGGAACGTGGCTTTATTCCATCTTGAGCATCATGAATAAAAGCGTTTGCAAAGCTGCACACGTGTGTCACAGCCTCTGCGCTGCTGTTGTGACAGCCCTGGGGGGGGGCTAATAGAATATTTATTGCTTGTCATTAAACACACAATGGAAAAAAAGCTCTGACTCCTGGGAGCCTGAGATGACTTTTGCTAGCCTGAGAGATTAGGAAAAAAAAAAAAATTTCCATTTATAATCTGGATCTGTAAATCACTGAGATGTAGAGTCATCTCTATGGTTTATGTCTCCTGTGGCCAGGACATCACCCTTCGGTGCCACCCAGCAAGGCCTTACTAGGAGTGAGTGAACTCTGCTATGCACAGCCACTGTCCTGCAGTTTCCTTCTGCTAATGAAAATGCAGCAGGAAAGCCAAGGTGGCAGAATGCCAGCAACATTAAATAGAAAACATGCAGCCAGAAAGCCTTTGTCCATAAAAGAAGTTATCCCAGGGTCAAAACAACAATGGAAAATTGTAGTTTTAGTGTCACCACTATGCCAAGTGTCGTCAGAAGCAGAGAGGTTTTCTGCTCCAGCCCCACAGAGGGAAGTTATTCCATTGCACGGAGATAGAGCAGGGCTCCCACCTGGGGGGCTGACCACACAGCTGCGTCTCTGCCTGTGCCCAGCCCTTCCACCTCCCCCATGCAAAACGGCTTTCGGGAAGAAGGTTTGATACCACAGCTATTTTTACTACTGCTCCCTATTCCTGTTGTCTAGAGATGCAAACACAAGGACAACTCATTCCATGAAAAACAAGAGCCTTCCTTTGGCACACAGGATGTTGGGTTTTCTGTGGAGCCATGCTCGCACCTGTTCCCTACGGCTGCGTAAACATCCCTGGCTCCCGCAGAGCCTTCCGCATACTGTACATGTAACACATCCTCCTCTTGCTATACTCATCGCTGGGCTTCAGTGGGAGAAGTTGGCATGTCCCTCAGAGCACTCGTGTCGTTAGCAGGGTAACTTAATCACTCCTTATCTCATTTGCGGAGCTGCGGCAGAAAAACGCAACGACAAATACGTGAATCCATTCACAAACATTACAAAGAAATGCTCAAGTTTTCCTTTTCGCAGAATAAATATTGAGAAGTGACCTGTCAGCTTGCAAGATCAGCTGGCATTCTGGTCTATAGTATTACTGATATTTACTTTCTCTTGCCTTATCTAACTTGATTAACTTGCATTCAGGATATAAGCACACATCCATGTTTATCTTTCCGAATATAGCACCATGACTGGAGTAAACCTCTGCTGGTGTGACATTCCACTCAAGTCAATGGTATCCAGCCATGTTCTGACACGTGGGCCAGGTTATCTCTTGTTTTCACTGTTTTTGGCTCATACCCTGGAGCGGTGCTGTAGCTGCACTGAAGCCCAGTGCTGCCCAGGGGACGCGGGGTCTGGGCGCTGTAGGCTCTGCCTCGGGGACGCTGCCTTGGGTCACCAGCCTCCCGATGCTTCTGAACACACACGCAGGGAGCAGTGCCCACCTCTCCCTTCCACCTTTCCCCACTCTTGCAGGCCCCTGCCCTCCATCCCGTTTTCTTTTCTGCAGTTCCTCTCCTCCGCATCACCCCAGATTCATACCAGCTGCCCACGTGCCCCTTTCCCCTTCTTCTGCACCCGAGGACCATTCGATTCTGCAGGACAAGCCTTGGCTGCCTTTGGGCAGAGAAATCTCACGGCAGCACGCCGGCAGGAGCAGACAAACGGGCGGTACTAGGTTCTGATGTCGGGAGGAGGTTTATACCCAGCAGGGAAGGCACTGCACCTTGCAGCAGAAGTTCCCCCGCAGCAGAGGTGTGCGAGCTTGCACAACTGAGACTTGGCTCTGAGCAAGCAAAAGTGCAATATTATCAGAGAAAAGATGCACTTTTAAATCAAAACGCTCAACAGTTTACCAGATTGAAGAAACCTAGGCTGGCTTAGGGCTCCAGGCAGGAAAACAAAAGCTTTGGTTTCAGATGCTTGTAGCTTTTAAACCCAGAGCAGCATCAGCCCCTGAGCTGCAGGGGACTTTTGGCTTTTGATCATTCAGCTCTGAAGCTCGAGTGGTCAAGAAGTGTCATTGATGGACCTGAAACTTCTAGGCTTCCCACATATCCGATTTGTGAGCTAAAGAAAGTTAAGGGAGATTAATATCTTTATTTCTTTAGTCAGAGCAGAATCTTTTCAGAAGCAGTGTTTGTCTGACAGATGCTTCAGGGGAATTAGTTTCAGAGATGCAAATGCAAACCATCACATTGCTGTTCCTGGAACACAAACAGCCTTTTGTTACCAGCAACCTGGAAATGAAGTAATGGAACAAAGAACACAGAGGTGTTTGATGGCTCTGCTAGAGTCACTGCACTTGTGATTCAGCTCTTAAATCTGTGGTAGCAATTTTCTTGTAAGATCAAAGAGAGATCCAATATATGCAATAAATGGCAGACTTTATCTTCAAACATTTGTCCTCTTAATAAACAAAAGACAGGGAGAGAGACAGGAAATCAATACATTCATTTTAGAAATAACATCAAGAACAATAACCTGAGGAAGAATAATAAGAGGAAACAGAAAAGATAAAGCACACTGGAGTAATTTTAGACAGAAAGACGACAATAACATTCTTCTAAACTAGCAGGGAGCTACGGCGAGGGTGACCTGGGGAGCTGGAGGTTATAAATAGAAAAAGAAATAGCAGAACTCTTCAAGCCCAGGGAGAGGAAAGAAATGAAACTTTACAGCCCCATAAAGTTTTTTGTGCAGCAACTAATACTCACGTGGGTGGACAGTACTTTTTTCCTCATCAGTGTTTATGAGCATCCCTCTCACTGCAGGTCAGAGTTAGAGAGACCAGAGTTGGAGAAAAAGTTTACCAAATGTCAGGGCTATTGGCATAAAGCCACAGGGTAAGATCAGAGGACTTGTAATCGAGCGTTTCTAGTGAGAGAAAAATGCTGAAGAACTAACTTAAGACAGTTTTCAAAATGATTGTGCAATAGAGGGAGATCTCAAACACAACAATGTTTTAAGGAAAAAATAAAGAAGTTTAACTTTAATCCCCTGCAAAAGAAGAAATATCTGTAGCAGTTACTTTCCCCAACTCTGGTTGCCTTGATGTTGTTAGAAACAGACAAGAAGCTCCAAGACCAGCTGTCTTTGAGAAGAACCAGTGCAGAGTCTAATAAACTGTTGACCATTTAAGAACAGAGCTCATTTCATAGGGATTACTTTTTCTTCTCTTGAGAATATTTTACCAGATTATAAAGGCACTCCTCTGACTGCACAGATTTCTCCCCCTCGAGCCTGCCCACTCCATTCTCATTTACTTTAATCAAACACTGAGGTACAATAGTTGTGGGCATTTACTATAACCCTGCAACACACAGGGAAAAGTTACAAACAAGGCAGCGTGAGAAAGAAGAGGGATGCAGAAGGGGCAATAGTCACCAAAACAAGGACCACACTGTAATACTTCTCGTGAGTTAAGGATTCTTAATTATTCCACTAAAACCAAGCTCAGGCAATGCCACCTCCCAACACACTTAATAGTTTGCCCAGGCCAGCACCTGGATCTTAGTCAGCATCAAAATCCCCTCTTTAGCTTGTGGAAAGCTATTTGGAGTAGTCACTGTCATCATCCAGTTTTCAGACCTTGCATGGATATTTCATTACATTCTCTGTTTTCCAAGATGAGTCATTCTTGCTTCAGAGTCATTTCTGAAGACAACTCTACAATATGCAGAGATAATGCAATATTTTCCTCCTTCCAGAAGTTTTCTCAATAATTTTATTATTCCATTTCAGAGGGCATTATAAACATGTATAATGACATTTCTGCTGTTCTTGGGCCATCGGCTGCTTCTCATCAGCATAGTTCCAGTTCAGTCACCAGTTCTAATGAGTTCTTTCTCACTGAAATTAGGGGAGTGATACATATAGACATTCAGTTAAGATTTGGCCTAATTACATAAATAAGCTAATGCCTGTAGCAAGAAATTATTTCTTTATTTTTTAAACAGTTGATTTAAAAAAAAAAATTAAGGATATTTCTAAGTTAGTGCAGTGCCAGGCAAGTGTCTCAGTAACAGTGCCTGCACCTCTGACAGCGGGCGAGGTAATTCCCACCTCCCTGCTTTCCCCTGGAGATAGTTGTCGGAAGGCAAAGGGCACAGCCCAGCTTTAAGTTTTGTCACTACCACAACTGACATTCACTTATATGCCAAGAAGAACAGCAGCCTCCCAGCTGTCCAGGAGGCATTTGGGGAAGCTCATCAGTCAGTCCCCGCTGTGAGCACCCGGCCAGTGCAGACCTGCGGGAGGCTCAGCACAGGTCACTGCCAGACCTCCGCTCGCAAGTCTTGATTGAAGACTGCTCACAGCTATTTTTAAATCCTAGAAAACAGGCCTAAGAAGGAAAGAATTAAACTATTCTATATTTGGAGACATACTTGCTGACAATGGATTTGGCTTCCCTTTTCTGAACCCCGGGATTCAATATTTTATCCTGAGCTTCAAACTAAAAGCCCAAGACCAGATGTGTTTGATACCCATGTGATTTGTATGGCTGATCTACTCAAACAGACTGACAAATTCTCGTCTTAGATCTCCTTTGCTTCTCCTCCTCCCTCCATTCTCCACCAGGCAAGAAATACAAATACCCCAACCAGCTGAAAAGTCTATTCGGTCTCATCACACGTACACCTGCTCACAAACAACGGTTTGTCTGAGTAAAGATTTTGTAATACAATCTTCCTGCTGTGCTACAGGATTGAATTTCACTCTGATTTAATGTAAACGATATGAGATGGGGAAACTACAGAGGGTTTTGGTTTTTTTTTCTACTTTATCATCAGCTGGTGACAAACAGAAACAAAAAATTGCATTTTGTACAAACATGACATTTCCGTTAATTCAGCGAATAACACCAAACAGGCCCTGCTTTGTTCCCCCAGAAATATATACGTTTTAAGTTATTAATCAAGAGAACCCAGAATGTCTATTTTTAAAGTCATAACTTCAAAGGTGCTGAAGCTATTGTGGGTCAGGGGAGCAAACAGTCCCAGTGGCTCCATCTAAACATAACCACTGACCAATAATAGCCAAGTTAAGCCATAAATATCTTACAATGTAGCAGAGAACTTTAGTGAAGAGATCATCACTAATCCTTAGGAAATTATTTAGGAGCTAGTATTGAGAAACTGTTGGCCGTTTAGGATCTACTAGTTTTAAACTCTGCAAATCAAGATTGCAGTATGTCCCATCGCTGCATATATTTCATATTTTAATAACACTCACATGAATTTAATAGGTAAATTAAAAGAATCCTTCTTTTCTCTTTATGAATCACAGAACACTCTGCTCTGCACCCTTAAGAAAAAAAATGTGGTTTTTTTCAGGTTTTCTGCACAAGTTTAAGGATTTAGTATAAAGCACAGGAACACAAATTAACAGTTGCACACTAAAAATCAGCCCTTAGAGGAAAAGGCTTGCTGGTTTGCCATAAAAAGACAAACAAGAAACAAAAATTAGGTGCATTTAAATCAGAAGTGAGATGCGTGATGAGTGCTAACACCTATTGGAAAAATTATTGTGAAGAAACAGTGAGTGCTTCTCTCAGTGTTACTCAAGGCATGTTAATAATTACATTCATCTCCTGCCAAGGCTAATCTGAATTTTCACAGTAGTTCCCAAAGACCTGAGTTGGTCTCTCATGGAAGCACAGGTACAGAAAACTGACTTACTGCGCTTACTACTTTGTCTTGTCCTTAAAAAGCATCTCTGCGCCTGCTTTCAACCTCTGCAGCCTGGTTTTTCAGGTTTGGTTTGGATGAATGCCTGTGAAAGATCCAACAAAGTCAGCCTTTATGTGCTTGCTCTAGCACTGCTTTTAGTTGCTGCTGGTATCTTCTGCTCCACATCAATAAAAAGCTTTTGATTTCTTGATGCTGGAAATTCACAATCCCTTGCACTGAAATGCTATAGGAACCCCATGACCCACTGAAAAGCCCTATAAATACTGACATTTGTGTGCGTCAGGTGAGACACCAAGGAAGCTGTCACTTGCTATTTGTAACCAAGCTGAACATCGGAGAGGTGCACGTGTGAGCATCTTGCTGTTTCACAGAACTGACAGTACGCTTCAACAAAAGCCACCAGCCCTGAAAGCAAATTTCCCATGCAGTCTCGCATTTCCCTACAGCTTATTTGATGTTTATCAAACATGTAAAAGCACAATGATACTTAGAGATAGTAAAAAGGAATGTAACAGGAAGGCACTTCAAAAAGTTCTACAAAAAAACGTTGCAAATTCTGCAAATGGGCAAGCAGAGAAGGGAGAGGGTGGACGAGCCGCTCCCTGTGCAGGCACTGAGCTCCCTCCCAGCACAGCAGAGTGCTTGGGGCTGGCTGCTGGGAACCCTGGGCTGACCCTGACACGCTGCCCACACAGCCCAGGGCAACCTGACAAATCAACAGGAAAATTCTACAATAATTGAATCAACGCTAATGTTTCTTACCTTTAAGCACGATCAGGATTTATGAAAAAAAAAAGAAAAATTGCATTTGCATATAAATCAGTGTCCTTGGAGAAGGATGTAATTTGCAACCTGAAAAACTGCAGTTACTATCATTTGCAGCAATCTGTTCTCACCTAGTGTTTATGTGTTTTGATGGTTACTGGAAGATTGGGAGCACGAGCCCCCATGTCAGCGCTCTCATCTAGAAACCTTAACTCTGACATTTCCTATTGAATGTATTGCATAGCATCAGCTCTTAGTTTTACAGAACTTCTGCCCCACCCTGTAAAAATCTGATTCAAAAAGAAAATTAAAAAATACTGTATGGTAATAGAGCATCTTTCTCTCTCATCTCCAGATTGGAAGGAATGAGAGATTACTACACATCAGCAAAGCAGTAAGTGGAAGAACAAGGGGGAGAAGGGATTTCTGCTCCCAAGCAGGGGCAAAATCAACAAACCCAAGCTTCTCATGAGAACCTTGTTCTTGAAAGGGTGAAGAACAGTTAAAATGAGAGTTTCATTTTAGCCTTCTGTGTTCAGGCAAAATATCCAAGGCAGTCTGGATGCAATCTGCAGATCCACAGTTCATCGACGTGACTGTCTGCAGAAATGCATTACAAGGTCAGTTCTATTTGCTTTTGCACACAAATGGAAATGATTCCCATATGGATTTACTGGGCTCATTGACAATGCAATAGAATAGATTTGGCCAGTCAGAAGACCCTTCAGTGTGGTTTAGTGCATCATGTGCTTTCCTCAGAGCCATTGCAAAACAGATAGATGGTTCTGGATGAAATATCTGAAGACGCAGGGAATTCTTCAAAGATCCTTACTCGATCCCCTCCAGCAGCCCTTGACAGCCCCGTCCTTAATGTAATATTTATTATATTAAATTATAATAGCAAAGGTCAAATTTTTCTCTTTGTTGCTATGGACTGTTTGATAGAGGTGTGTAACGGAACAGGATTTGTGCCACTTGCAATAAATCATGGCCAAGTGTCACTTCTTTTAAGCAGGCTTCATTTCAAGTAAATAATTAAAAAAAACCCCAAACCATATCACAGTCTGGCAGTTAGGCATTAAAGCATTCAGTGAACGCATTACCTCCAGCACAGTTGATGACACCAAGCAAACCCAAGAAATTTCTGGGCAAATATTTTTCTGCACCTGACCTGGAAGGGGCTCTGCATATAGTTCCTTTCCTCTGCTTGAATATAATAGCACCTTGGTTACCAAGGTGTTCCCTGAAGTAGATTCAGGTAATCATGTCAAAGTATTTTAAGAATCTGTCTTTAATTTACTGTTGGGAGAAGCAAGACTGTTGAACCTTAAGGCTTTTGCACATTGTGGGAACACATCAAGCCTTCAAAGCTCGACTCATGAAATACTATTCTGTTCTCACTGTACAAAAAAAAATACTATTTATAGCATCATACAAACTATTAAGAAACTTTTTTCTTTGAAGTTTAGGCATAGCAAGGGAATAATAACTTGGGTAAACTGTAGTACTCACAGTTTCTTTGAAGTGGAGCCACACATATCTTGGCAAAATACATGGCTATGATGAAGAATCCCAGTTCCCCCAAATAATTCTGACATTCACAAGTTTGCTGAGGTCTAATATCTGATTGTTTTGGCTTAGGAGTGACTTGAGCACCAACGTAATTTTAAGAACATGAAGAGTGGAACAGTTTCCTTGCCGTAAGGCTCTCACTCGCGTGCTTCATGCTGGGTCTTTACATTTATTCTCAAAAAGGTCCTACAGTTCTCAAAAAATGCTCTGGGTAGGATTTGTCAAAAGCTTTCAGCACAGACTCATCTGCTCCCACGCAAGTTTGTCGTAAGAGCTTGGTAAAACCCTCTACAGTAGAGAGTTACAACCAGTTGCTCATTACATGACTGTTGCTGCTGTTATCAGTTGTGCTCCGAGAACTCCAATCAAGCAAGAAAGAGCTCATCACTGGTCATTTTGGCCCAGACTGCAGAGATAAGAGAGTCTTCCCAAAGACAACATTTGAGGCACAATCAGTTGTAACAAAATGTTCTAGAATGCCACTAGGCTTACGATAGATAGTTTTTCTCTGTACAAAATATCTTTTTTGTGCAGCTTATTACAAGGAAGAGCAGGAAGCCTCATCTTGCTGGAAATGAGAGGGAGCTGGTTGTTTCGCATGCAGCAATCAGAGAGGAAGAGACTGGACAGTTCCAAACACTCTGGCACCTTGCAACTTGGGCTATCACGTGTCCTCAAAAAATTTGCGAGTGTTTAAAGCCAGGCTTAAACCTTTTTGTTTCAAACCTATTTAGGTTAAAGCCTGTTTCTCCTGCCTGCAGTCCAGCAGCATTTCAAGTCTAGTAGCAGTTGTGTAAGACTCAAAGACAGTAAGATCCTCAGTATGTGCAAAAAATCCCCACCCCGCGTGAACTGGAACGTGGTAAAGATCTGTTCAGAAGCCAGAAAATGGATGAGAGACATGACAGAACAGAGGTAAAGCAGCTTGTGCACCCTCCTTAGCCCTGTGTTCATTTCACAGGCTCCTGCAGTCAGCATAAGAGAGGAGCCAGCAGTAGTCCTGCTATGGAAATAACATGAGTTCTACTCATGGTGCAAAAAGCATTTGCCTGCAGCTGCTCATT
>VZTO01004012.1:0-13772 GCA_013400615.1 Syrrhaptes paradoxus
ACATAATTGGAAATTGATAAACTGCCACAAGTGCAATCTGACCCATAAGATTCAATGAGAACCATCAGGAAGCAGGTGAGGACCCACTAGCCAGATGTTTAAGCACATTCAGCTATCTCACATCTGACAAAATGATGAAGAACAATCCGATTGTATCTACTGGATAATCCGATTCCATTTCCATATGGATTTCTTAATTCCTTCCCTGTAACACTTGGTGCTGGCACAGACCCGGGCTGGCAGCCGGCACAGACCTCGGCAGCATCAATTCCAAAGCCTCTGCTGGGGCTCTGCCACCTGATGCCAACGGTGCCTTTTGCTCAAGGTAAGATTTATTTGTAGTCTTCTGTTGAAAGCAGACGAGTAAGAAGGGTTTTCAGATGAACTCCATGTTAGCAGCAACGCAGAGCAGGCATACTAACTGTGACTGCCAAACTTCTGAGGTTTATTTCCCAGCGTATTTATTTTTTCAACTATCATAAAATGCCTGTCACCTTGACAACAAGGCATTTATTTACAAATCTGGAAGCACAGAATGGCACAAAGATACCTATGCAGAGCAGGACATTATGGGAAACGGCTGTCGTTGCTTTTTGAAAAGCAACTCCAGAAGAGCAGCAGGAGGAGGGAGGTGCAGGAGGAGAGCACAGCACACAGGAGAGGGACCCTGGTGCAGTTTATTGCTTCATACCAGCAGGCATTTGCTTATGGACATTTCTGAGAGTTGGTAACCATTGGTGGGTAACTAGGAACCAACTTCTCAATAACCCACTAAATGCCCTGGGTTCCAACAGGTGTAAGCAGTAGATATAGAGGAAGAATCTAATCTGGAGGATTAGGCCAACCAGTGCAAAACCAGAGGGATCCTGTAGAGCTTTGACTGGTAATTCAGGATGGGACAGATGTGCTCTGCAGACTCTGTTCAGGACAAGGCTTGCAGTAGTATTTGTTCCTTTTGTGGATTGTAACCAATCCACAAGAGTGCAAGAAACCCTACAGCTCCATTAACCCACAGCAGCTTTATTGCTCATGTAAAAAGTTAGGCTTTCTTTTAAAAGGCACTACAGAAAAGGAACCAAAAATCACCAACCTACATTTGAAGAAAAAGAAAAGGAAGTTCTCTTTCCAATGACATTTTTGCTTTTCTAAAATAGACTAATTATACTGATAAGAGCAAGATCTAAATGGCATTTAAGTCCTGAAGATCTTAAAGTCTTTTTTTTGTGTGTGAAGATAGCATACATTCAAGCACAGAGGAAGAAATTTTTTATCTGATGTGATGAAGCACTCACAAGGTAACTCTGCTCAGGCTTACCTCCAGTACGAACAAGAAATAAATCCACTAAATCTCCAAGTCCAGCTGTCAATCCCCTACACATCAGAACCAGAAGCTGTTCAGCACATTATCACATACATCCTTCCAGAAAATGAAGAGGCTGCTCCTCACAGGTCTGTCATTCATCTAGCCGGACAAAGTGGTTTCAAACTTGTCTTGTGGCATTTATTGGTCAGCATGAATCAAAACGTTGCCCTAGTCATCTACCACCCTTGGGGTTCTTCAGCACTATGGACAAGTTGATGTATTATGACAAATACGCAGAAGAGGGACTCGACCTCCAATTCCTTTTCCACAATCACACACAGTGGAGGCAGGTCCAGGAGCCCCTCCATCACATCACCGAATCTCCCAGTTGTACAAAACCAGCATAGTAGCAGTACTCACTAAATGATAACATGCAAAAATATCCAAACCAGCTCAGCAACCTCCCACACACCAAAAATGTTAAAGACTAGTAATTTGTTTCACAGACATTAGCCAAGTATGAGCTACAGAAACATCTAATTTTAAAACTGGCAGCGCTCACAAGGCAGTTTTGCAGGTTTTTACACTCCCCTTCAAAACCAGGTTTTGCTTGTCTCTCACATACTGTATATAGCAGAGGATGCTGTAAAGTTAGAGCTGGTCAGAAAGGATCCCTGCCCTCCCACAAATACATGAATCTGGATTTTGACCATTATTTTAGACTTGTGGAGCATGGGACATCAACAGCTTTATTTTTTTTTCTTTAGGAATATTCTTAACAAAAACCCTAATCAATTCCTCAACCTACACCTATAAAATAAAAATATTGTCAAAATGACCATCAAGGTTAGCAAACAACCTCATCAGGAGTGTTTGGATTTGAATTTTAAAAACAAATGTGTCTATATATTTTAAAGATTGTTTCTCTGAGGTATCTGATCCCGTCTCAGTCATTAGCAAACACGGATATCCCGTGAGAAAACAAACACTACCATCCCTTTCCAGACAGAACGTGGACAAACACCATACGAGCAGCTCAGAATTACACACAGAGTTAAAAGCTGAAAGGAAAAATAAATCAGGACTTCACGATACATTCTAGCTGCATCATCAGCCTTCCCTCCTGATGGGTCAACCTTCCCAAAATTAGAGATATTCACGTGAGGCATTTGGTCCAAGACAATCCCCGCGGGAACCTCACCGGTTTACGGTGCCATTCTGGATGCTAGAAGCTCAGAGCAACAAGGTGGGCTCCGAGTTTTTACCCAATGTTCTAAAAAACAACTTCTTGCCATTAGCAGCCTACACAGCACCTCTTCAATAACAACATTGGCGAGCTTGAAGGGACACCTGCTGGCAAGAGGTGACACGACAAGCACCTACCATCGCCGTATGTCACCGGGCACTGGCACGGGAAAAGAAGCTCCAATGATGTTACAGCCTGTTATGTACGATAACCAACAGCCTGGAGCAGACTCCTAAATCTCCTCCTAAATAATTCGTAAATAAAAGCAAAATGATATTAAATTATCTGTAAATGGGAAACGTGCATGAAGCGACTGTTAACTGGGGGTTCTCTTGACGTCTTTACTCAGATTTTAACACTGCAAGTACCAAGAGAAAAAATGGGACCAGGCAGACATACAGGTCCCTTTTTGGTAACCCTAAAAATAGGCCCAAATAGGTGGTGCCCACAGTGCAGACCCATCGTTCTACCATCGATCCTCTCTATTCACACACCATCAGATTGCTAAAAGTCATTGGAGCAACAAGAGGAATCAAACTTCCTTCGTAAATAAAACCCAGCCACAAACTGGCAGCTCCCATCTCCCTGTCTAGGGAGTTAAAGGGTATCTGGCTAACGACCCGAGACACAAGCAGGGGGACACACCGGTAATTTGGCCGACACACTCTGAAGAGATGAGATTCTAAGGAAAATTACGCTAGGAATATCATCCACATCCAGCTGGTGGAAAATGTGAGTAACGTACTGTTTCCCTTGTCTGTTTCACAGCCACTTCGTACTGGTACCAGTCACTACATATAGTAAAGCACCCTATGGGGTAAGATAGTCCAGAACAAGCCCAGTCCTCAACTGGGGTAACTGACTCCCTGGAGCAGCTCCATTTTCTACCAGTTTATTTGTTCTGCATATCAGCTGCTTCAGTTGATAAAAATAATTCAAAATACGAGGTATCCAGTCTTTGAGAGAAACAGGCTCAGTTGCTGGCTTTTTCTTTTCAAGATGCACACAATAATACTTCCCACAAATACCTCATCCTCAGCCTAACTAGTATGTAATGAACTGCTGATAACTGGCAGCAATCATGAGTGACTGCTATTATATCTTATCCGTGAGTGGCAGAATGAACAGCACGAATTCATTTCAGAGTGAACAAATACCTTCAAAGCACCTTTCATAAAGCAGGAACCTTCAAAACAGGGTTACCATTTCCAAAGACTCAATATTGCTCCAATTTATTTTTCAGATGGAGGGCGAGCCTCATCCTCATTGCCTTTTGAAGTCAGACACTAGAGCTGACTTTGGTTCACAGATTTTTAATACACAGGGTATGTCTGCAAAAACAATTGCTACTGTACTTACTAATCATATTGCATCGTACGGCACATATTACAGTCCTGCTGCTGTCAGCTGGTGCACACCCTTAACCCATTGCTTCCCTGGGCTACCCTTCAGATGGATTTGCTGCGTGTCTCTTGAAGGCAACTGCACCTTTAGTGTTCACTGAGGACCAGGTGAGATTTCCCATCAGAACTGATAACCTGTGCTCACAAGGAGGCAACAACCTTGGCTTAATCACAGGACTGACAGCAAAGTATTTTCCATACTGTGCCAAGATTACCACCTGGCACATCCACACAGCAGCACGTGGTTAATATCATAGCAAACTAAAGCACTGATGTCAGCAGTACACCATGACCACTTCCTCCAAGACAGATACTTTCATTTACATGCTCTCAAAACTGTGGCTTCATTTAACAATGGGACTTTTGATAATGCACTGGGCATCAGGAGCCTCCGAGGTGATCTTGAACAACGTCTCTACCGGCAGACTGCACTAGCAGAACGCAAGGAAAACACATTTGCAAGTTCTTTTAACACAGTTGGACACTAAAAATGCTTTCTTGGAAAGCAGCTTTCCAAACCAACAAAACTAAGATTTTACACACAGATTTCACAAGCCTAAATTTTAGTTTTCTACCTAAATAAAATGTAGGGTTTGTGGCAGAGCTAAGCTCAGTGCCGTGTCCCCAGGTACCAACATGTCTTTTACAAACTCTGGCCTCTGCAGGTGAATCTCCAGAGACCTATCTCCTAATTAAGACAACGCAAAGAAATGAATGTCAGCAAGGAAGAGACCATTTCAACAGCACTGGTTACCCATGTCACTTGTGTCACTGATGCTAACCCTGAGAACCAGGTCTAAGTTCAACCCAGCACCGCAGAGTGCTCCCCAGCTTGCTGCATTTGGAGACCAAAGCTGTGCATGACGAGCTCCATGTTTTATTAAACCAGCTGCCTTTGCAAATTTGGTTAACTTCCCACTCCTCTCCCGCAGACACTTTTGAAGTCATCTTCCAACCACAGTGAACCAGACAAAACTCACCGGGAATTCGGAAGTTTGCCTCCCACTGTGTCTATTGAATCTTAGATGATGAAAATAAATAAATAAGTAAGCCCTCAAGTTTCCCTCTGAACTGCAGTGTAAATACTTCTTAAGAGTGGAGCAAGTGGTTTGAAGAGCTTGTTTCGCTTGTTCCATGCAAATATCAAGATTAACAGAGAGATTAATTATGTCCCATTTTTCTTCTTACAAAGGATACAGGCAGATTTAGAATAACAAAAATAAACCCTCTGGATTAATATTCATAACACAATGCTGAGCAGTACAAAAGCAACTCATTTTTTATGTAGAAAGGGGGAGAAAACAAACTGTCAAGAGTGCTCTAGAAGCATAAATACATATTAAGTAAGGAAGTCTCACAGGATGTACTTTCTCAGTCTGTTGAAAGAGGGTTGGGGGCTCAAAAAGGGTGTGCAACATGTCATGGTCTCAGGGAATGAAAACAAGTTAAAGAATTCCAAATAAAAATTTGATTTGGGTCATGTCAAAACTTGTTATCTGTTCCTATTTGAGTTTCTGCAAACTATTGAATGATGGTTCCTTATCACATTCGCTAAATGAACACCACAACACTTGTTTATGAAGTGGACTGTATTGGGTTTTTTTCTTTAAACTCATACATCAAACAAACAAAACAAATCCCAGCCTCAGACCACACTGGAGCTCATGTGCAGAGAAACCCCAGAAGACCAGGACATAACTCCTGTGCAGGGATTACACTGGATTAAACTGGAACCTGCAACATCTGTATGCTGGATAGCAAAACCACTGTGCAGAAAAGCTTTAGGTCTCCAGCTGCTAATTCAGGTAGATCAGGAATAATTACCTCCCGTGTTTCACACGTGACAGCGGTCAAATATCCAAAAATGCCTTTCTGCAGCTGAATCCCATTTTGACTTGCTCAGTTTTAATACCACACCCTCTACTTCCCCACCAACTATTCCGTATTACAAATCTGTATTTGCTTCCTCCTTCCCTCTTGTCTTTATTAAAAGTCATTTTACTGATTCTGGGACATCTTCCCAATGAATCAAAATTGTTTCAAGTTACACCCTATCCTCCAAAGTACTGACAACATCCACCTCTCCCTCCAGGTTTGTGTAAACTTGAAATGCTCTAATTAACTGAGAAGCCTCTAAAAGTTTAACATGCAACACATTTAAGTCACTTAGGATTTAATAGGTGACATTATTCTATCTGCTATGCCCCCCCCCCCAACAAAAATTTCACAGTATCAACAAGACTCTACTCAGATCATCCTGTTTGGAAAAAGCTGCTCCCTAACACCTAGAGTAGGACACTTGCTATGAAACTTCACGTGCTACAGGATCTCTACTACTCCAGGGAAGATCTGTACTCCAGTAGGTACAGGGCAGGAGGATGGATAAATTCAGACAAACACATACATACAGGTACTGTCAGATTTCTTATTTTCAGCTCACCATCTATGAATTTTGTCAAGTATATTTTTAAAAGATTTATTTACACAAGCTTTTTGTTTCACCTTTCACTGTCAATCAGAAAAATCAATCAGATTAAGTCAGGCCTTTAATGACATTTTGACTTTTTTTTGGAGCAGTTAAAGGTAACTGCCCATTTTATATACTGGATGCAACAGAGACAGAACTTAATACGTGTAATTATGCAGTTTGCAAATGTGACAGCTCTGATATTGCTGCAGTACAAGTCTGCGGTTAAATTAGAATTATGACAGTAATTACACTAATTAGCCTTTTTTTCTAGTTTGTTACCAGCGAAGTTTTGCATATTTACGTAACAGCTACTTCTGTTTTCTACTAAAAATCCACCATATCCAATTCACTACAAAGCTAATCTATCACAGCCCTGTAAAATACAACTAACATGAAAATGCAGATGTCAAAAGGGTAAGCCTTAAAAACCATACAATGTTTTTCATAAATTATTTACATGTACAGTCTACAAATGTAATGCTTAGAAGTTCAGACAGGCACAGGGTGAAATATTTAATGTAATCCTCAGGCAGCACCACAATTGATGTGCAGAGGTGCGCACACAACAAGAGACCGCTCTGCAGATGAGATGGAAACAGCAAGGCTTCCAGTTCTCTGGCAAGGCAACAAGGCTTTGAGTAAGACCTGTTCACCAAAACGCTTTCAAGTCATATTGCACTGCTAAGATGTGGAAAACATAATGCACAAGGATCTGAGCCTGATTCTGAATGCATTTAAATCCCATTATCCTATCCTGTGCATTTTATGTACTTACGGGAATCCCCTTGATATCAGCCAGATACTAAGCACACAAACAGGTCTTTACAACACCAAACCTACCTCCTCCTTAGAATTGCTACTGTGTTTGTCCAAAGAATATACTAATTACTACTATTAAGGCACTACTTAAATGTCCCCAAAAGGAAATATACATATGTCCAGTACAGAGACAGCGTCGCCAGATCAGATTCACTGGTGTTTGGTATTAACGACACCAAATCTGTCCCTGTCCTTCTGTCCCTATGACAAAGCTATGAGCATTAATGAATCATTTTGTTGCTATCATTATCGTCAGAACTGTAATTCAGCAATCCAGCTGGTTATACTTGTTGCAGTACTTCTGCCATACTCAAGTACAACTCTTCAAACAACTAATCCTCATTACTGAGGAGTCAAGGAAAGCTTCACCCCTCGACCTTTCCAAGTGTCAACAGCCCTTTGCCATCCCCTTTCTTCCCCACCCAGTTTTACACCCTCACACACACATTGCCAAGCCCTGCTACTTCCACTCTTACAGTGAATAAACCAGGTGACAGAAAGGCAACATAACCTCCCAAAATAATATGCTACAAGAATAACAAGGAAGGAACAGATATCCAAATTCCCAGGTGGGGTGGGCTGGGGAGGAGAGTTCTCAGAGGAATTAAATTCAGGCCCTTTCTACAACCCCTTTACCAACCCCTCTGGGTATCACCGGTGCACACGCTGCTTGTGCATCCTGCAGAGCACTTGCTCTCAGCCCTAACGAGCACTGACACGGCCCAGCCCAATTATAACCAAGCAACCCACAGGATATTTTTTTTATTGCAACATTATCTTTAAAATGCTTCAGTCATTTTTGTCATTATTTGTCATGGTAACAGCAGTTGAGGCTGTTCTTTCCTGGCGCTCCCATTAGCTCTTTGAACAAGAGGGATATTGATTTGCTGTCCTATCGGCACCTTGCAAAGGCCACGGCTCCCTGCTCGTGTTCTGGCCGTTCAGCTTCAACCAGATCCCAGAATTTCCTCCCCATCAAACACAGGAGCTGAACAGGGACGATGCAAGGAACCAACCAGCACACCAGTGCAGACACCACCAAGGCTCTTCCCATCGCCTGTCCTCTGTCCCCCCATCCCCAGGTACAGGAGAGGGGACCAGCAGGACCAGTGCAGCTGTACCGCCATCCTCAGCCGCTTCTGTCCCTCATCTCCCAATTTTCTTCGGGGGGCACGCCTCAAGGAGGATTTTTCTTTTATGATCTTAGAATGAGATCATGCTGCATGGCTTAAGGGCAACTCAAGGAACTTCTACTAAAATCTCTTTATGTTATTATTATTCTGGGAGATGAAAATTTACCATAGCATTTAATCCATGTAGCTCACCGTCTGCAATCTTTGTACCAGGCTGCAAGGAACATTATTATAAACCCGGTTATACAGAGGCCCAGAAAACACCCCGTGCACTTTATTCAAGTATTTGATTATGGTTTTTCATCTTGAGTGGTACCGAGGCACCTCATCAGTTTAAAACAAACAAACAAAACCAGGGTTACCTGCCTGCCCAGGGTGGGACCCAGTCACACAGCCCGGCCCCGAACACCCACCACACGCTCCTG
This sequence comes from Syrrhaptes paradoxus, assembly GCA_013400615.1. Lineage (NCBI taxonomy): Eukaryota > Metazoa > Chordata > Aves > Pterocliformes > Pteroclidae > Syrrhaptes > Syrrhaptes paradoxus. The sequence continues at coordinate 8,800 of VZTO01004012.1, forward strand.
AAACGGGCACCGAACACGGACCCCGGGCTGCCAACGGCCCCAGGGCTCCGGGAGCAGCTGGGACCGAGCACCCAGCAAACTCCGGTCTCGAAGAAATAAGGCTGCATTTGTTGACAACTGGAAACAGACAGCAAAACCAAGTTTCCTTTCCTTTTACAGCAACAGGCATGGATTTAAAAACAGACCTCCAAGTGGGGANCAGATCATGCTGCATGGCTTAAGGGCAACTCAAGGAACTTCTACTAAAATCTCTTTATGTTATTATTATTCTGGGAGATGAAAATTTACCATAGCATTTAATCCATGTAGCTCACCGTCTGCAATCTTTGTACCAGGCTGCAAGGAACATTATTATAAACCCGGTTATACAGAGGCCCAGAAAACACCCCGTGCACTTTATTCAAGTATTTGTCCGATTATGGTTTTTCATCTTGAGTGGTACCGAGGCACCTCATCAGTTTAAAACAAACAAACAAAACCAGGGTTACCTGCCTGCCCAGGGTGGGACCCAGTCACACAGCCCGGCCCCGAACACCCACCACACGCTCCTGAAACGGGCACCGAACACGGACCCCGGGCTGCCAACGGCCCCAGGGCTCCGGGAGCAGCTGGGACCGAGCACCCAGCAAACTCCGGTCTCGAAGAAATAAGGCTGCATTTGTTGACAACTGGAAACAGACAGCAAAACCAAGTTTCCTTTCCTTTTACAGCAAAAGGCATGGATTTAAAAAAAGACCTCAAAGAGGGAAAAAAAAAAAAAAACAAAAAACAAACAAACCAAAAAAAAAAGCAAGCACATAGATTTAACACTTCAAAAACTTCTCCCGCACGCACCTCCAAGCCACGGCCGGAAAACCCTCTCTATAAAAACCCCCCGCACGCTGCAAGCGCACAAACCCCGCTCCCGAGGCTCCCGAGACACATCCCCGGCACGGACCCGCCCGGGAGCTCCGCCCCAGCGCCGCTCTGGAACCTTCCTGCGCTGCGCGCGCGGCCCGGCGGCAGGTGCTCGCCCCCAGCCGTTAACGGTCGTTAGCGGCGCTCAGCACCTGCGGCAGCCAGCGCGGCCCCGGGCCCCCCGCCTGCGCGATAAGGTCGGAGTCCTCGCACGGCTTTAAGGTTGGTTTTGTGTTTTTCTTTTTTTTCTTTCTACTCCCCCCACCTCTGCGGGACCTTGCTCCTCAGCCCTGGGGGTTTTACCGGAGCCCCCCCGGGGGTTTGCAACCTCGGGAGACCCACAGCCCGGGCCGCCAACCCCGCCCGAAGCCCCCACGGCTCCCTAACGAGCCCCCGCTGGCCCAAAACCAGCTCGGACAGGGCGCGGGGGCAGCACCTTCGGCATCGGGCAGAGCAAAGGCAAAGCCCGCTCACCCCCCGTCACCCCGCTCACCCCCCGTCACCCCGCTCCCCTCACCTCGCTTTTTCCTGCCCAGCCAGCCCCCGCTCCAGGAACGCCTCGGGACCAGCCCAGGTTTGGGTCACAAAGAATTGTCCCCGCAGCCGAGCTCTGTGCCCGGACTATGGGGGAGAAGGGGCCGGTGCCACCCCTCCCTCCACAGGTGAAGCCGGTAACGAGCCCCGAGGCCACCTGTCCCCAGCGCGGGGGCTGCTGATTGTCCCCAGCCCTGACCCCCATCGCTGGGGCTTGTTAGGAGCTGGTGTCAACACAGGTGGCCTTGGAATTCCCCAGCCCCTGCCCCTAACTGGCTGACCCCTGTGCCGAGCTCCCATTGTCTCCTGCAGAATCTCAGAAATCCAGGTGCTGCCGTGTAGCCAGTGTCAGTACTGGGAGGGGCTGGATAGAGCATCATATTCCAGGTGGTGTCTAATGAGGAGCATATTAAAAAAAAAAAAAAAAAAGACACCTACCAGTTCTCTGTATGCCATCTGTTCAGGGCTTTGCTTATTCTTTAGGAGATCACAGAATTCTGCAGCAGAAACTCTGTGATTCTCTTATCAAGACAGTTTTATTGCATCTGCTGCATGCAGAGCAAAGGGTTAAATTAATCTGGTATATACTTTAAGTAACAGCGATTTAGCACCTTACTCTTCTATTGATCCTGTTTTCTTCAAGGAAGTTCCATAAGTGGTATTTTTTTAAGCGCTGTGGGAGTCTTTTATTACTGCTGTAATGCAAATCGAGCAGTTACGATCACCACAAACTGATCTTGCTCTGTAGAGATTAAAGCCCCAGGGACAGAATTATCTTCTGATGAATTCGACCAAATGGATTTTCAGGACTTTGATGATCTTGCTTGTGTGTGTGTGTGTGCATGCATCATTCTCCTCCCGCAGAATTTACATTAAGACAAATGAAGAATGAAAACATAAGCCAAGGTTGTGGATACAATTGTGTCAGTATAAACATACTTTATAATTAGATAGCTATTACTGTGTAGTAGGGGAAGAGCTAAACCAGTATAAATCACTTTTCTACTAACCTGATTGCATCCACCAAGGAGTTCATAGCAGCATAATTCTTTAAAAAAAAAAAAAAATCACACCCATTACCAACATTATTATTCCAGTGAAATGTAAATGCACACTAGGCCTTAGATACCAATTAAAATGCAGTTGACAGAGATGTTATTGTCTAAATAGAATAAATGTAACAGAACAAAGAGCAAAATAAATAATGAACTAAGAAATAATAGAAACATATATCTGTGATGTTGTCAGATTGTCCAGTGAGAAGATTTGAGGGGAAATTATTACATAAATCATTTAAGCAATTTCTTTGCTAACACAATGGTAGTGTTTTGGAGATAATCTATTAAATCTACATGCATTGAAATTAATTCTTACAGTCTTTTGTGTGTATATATCTTTGTCAGTTACTGTATTTGATATTGAAAATGGACTTTAAAGGCCAGATTCATCACTTGCCCACTGACCAAGTTTACTTTGGTGCCATACAGTTATTCCAAAAGATAATGCAATTGTGTGTCCTTTAGAACATGTGGCTACTGAGAATGCTGAGTGACCTCTGGAAAGAAATCTGTAATGAACTGAATTACCAGGACCAAATCGATTGCTGATATTTTATGTAAAAGCTTATTGTCATTGCCAAACCCTTTAACAACGCCTAGATTGCAGAGTACCTAAAAGAAGGAGGTCTCTGTGTCTGGAATCAATTAATTTCTTACTGTGTTCATGTTCAGGTTCCCCCACAAAATCTGATTGCTTTTTTTTTTTTTACTGGTGGAACCACTGGACTTCCCAGGAAAGAGGGAGAAAAGGGAGAGAGGAAGGCATTAAAAGAGCCATGGAAAAGAATGTCAGTAAGATTTGTGGGTCACATATTGCCACAGAAGTGCTCTAGGTGGTAAGGAGCATGCTGTGGCAGTAATTTATGGTCCCTCACTGTGACAGACTCCACGACTGAGGGTGAAGAAGGTTCTATTACAACAGAAGCAGGCTATCTGGAATGTTGTTGTAAACAAGAATCCCCTTATCACAGCTGCTGCGACCCTTACCTGGTCATTCCCTAGGAAATTAGCAAAGCTGTAGCATCTCCTGTGCTCAGTCTGGGACCTTTGAGTCAGAAATGCTCTGACTGTTCACACCACTTCACTGCTGTGGCTAAAATGATAAAGATGGAGCAGAATAAAGATGGTTTTGCTGCTTTGCTATTCCTCTGTAGCAGGAATAAAAATAGACCAGTATAAACTACCTTTTAGTCTTCCGTAACTAGGAATGTATAGATTAAATGTTTTAGTTAAAAACAAAACCAAACATCTTTAACTAAAGAGCTGTACCAGTACACGAAGGCTTGAGCTCTGAGTTTGGCTGGAGCACACAGGTTATGAAATTCCAATGGGCTTTCCCAGGAGTTTGATGTTAAATTCAGTTTCAGTGTTCCTGAAACCTTGCTGTGTTATTCACAGAGCTGTCTCTAGTACAGGGCTGAGCAGTTGTTTCTTGAAACATACCAGAAGACAGGAAAAAGTTCTTTGTAACAGTGAATCATGAAACTGAGACTATTTCTCTTCCATACTTAGAGATTGATTTACTCAGGTCTGGAGTGGGGCACCTGAGAAGTGTTAGATGCCCTGGACTTCCCAGGAAGTTGTCGTGACTTTTCCAAGAACAAAAAAAGAAAACTTCTAAACTGGAAGGGACTTTAAAAATATTAATTGTAAACTAGAAAGTAAAGCACATGTGGAAATGCAGCACTACTGTGCTTCTCTTTCTCCTTCCTTATTGTATTGAATTTTCTAACAGCCAGAGCTGAGGCACAGCAGATGCCAGCTAGTCCTGAATTCCTGCACAGACGTCTGCTCCATGGCTGGGGGGCCTGCTGTGTGCCAAATTAAAACACAGCACTCTCAAAATTAAACTTTGATGACCATGAATGGGGATCTGTTTTGGTCTTTGCTCCTCTGGATACCCCCCTTAGATGTGATTTGAATCAGACCTTTCCTGGTAATCCGTGTTTCCCTCTGATTTCCAAAACACCTATTTGAAAAGCCCTCCCTGAATTCCTCTGAAGGATTAGGAAGCCTGGTAAGACACAGCATCTACAATAACAGTCTGCAGATGGATTAGAAATCAAATACATTCAGTTGTCAATAACCTCAAAATCCTATTTCTTTCCTTCTCCCTGTGGCCCCAAAAAAATCCTGTAGTGGTCAGAGTAACTCCTTGCAGATCTTTTTTTCTTCCTTAAGTATTCTTTCTTACAGCAATACACAGTGTGAATATTTAAAAATATGGATTTATCCCAGAGTAAGGTGAGAAAAATTTTTCTTTTCCCCTGCCATGTTACAGAAGGGCACAAATTCTGTCTGTCAGAGTGAACTTATATAAGTAATGTCGGCAAACCTGGAACAGTCAGATAGTTAATGTAACCCCTTGGTGGAGAATAAACTTGTTGAGTCTCCTTTTAACGGCAGATTTGCTTTTACATTACACTACCCACATGTACCCACACAAATGACTAAAAGCTTCCTGAAGTAGGTTTTCCTTTTTTT
>VZTO01004012.1:14416-34827 GCA_013400615.1 Syrrhaptes paradoxus
TAGCAAAGCTGTAGCATCTCCTGTGCTCAGTCTGGGACCTTTGAGTCAGAAATGCTCTGACTGTTCACACCACTTCACTGCTGTGGCTAAAATGATAAAGATGGAGCAGAATAAAGATGGTTTTGCTGCTTTGCTATTCCTCTGTAGCAGGAATAAAAATAGACCAGTATAAACTACCTTTTAGTCTTCCGTAACTAGGAATGTATAGATTAAATGTTTTAGTTAAAAACAAAACCAAACATCTTTAACTAAAGAGCTGTACCAGTACACGAAGGCTTGAGCTCTGAGTTTGGCTGGAGCACACAGGTTATGAAATTCCAATGGGCTTTCCCAGGATTTTGATGTTAAATTCAGTGTTCCTGAAACCTTGCTGTGTTATTCACAGAGCTGTCTCTAGTACAGGGCTGAGCAGTTGTTTCTTGAAACATACCAGAAGAGAGGAAAAAGTTCTTTGTAACAGTGAATCATGAAACTGAGACTATTTCTCTTCCATACTTAGAGATTGATTTACTCAGGTCTGGAGTGGGGCACCTGAGAAGTGTTAGATGCCCTGGACTTCCCAGGAAGTTGTCGTGACTTTTCCAAGAACAAAAAAAGAAAACTTCTAAACTGGAAGGGACTTTAAAAATATTAATTGTAAACTAGAAAGTAAAGCACATGTGGAAATGCAGCACTACTGTGCTTCTCTTTCTCCTTCCTTATTGTATTGAATTTTCTAACAGCCAGAGCTGAGGCACAGCAGATGCCAGCTAGTCCTGAATTCCTGCACAGACGTCTGCTCCATGGCTGGGGGGCCTGCTGTGTGCCAAATTAAAACACAGCACTCTCAAAATTAAACTTTGATGACCATGAATGGGGGGCTGTTTTGGTCTTTGCTCCTCTGGATACCCCCCTTAGATGTGATTTGAATCAGACCTTTCCTGGTAATCCGTGTTTCCCTCTGATTTCCAAAACACCTATTTGAAAAGCCCTCCCTGCATTCCTCTGAAGGATTAGGAAGCCTGGTAAGACACAGCATCTGCAATAACAGTCTGCAGATGGATTAGAAATCAAATACATTCAGTTGTCAATAACCTCAAAATCCTATTTCTTTCCTTCTCCCTGTGGCCCCAAAAAAATCCTGTAGTGGTCAGAGTAACTCCTTGCAGATCTTTTTTTCTTCCTTAAGTATTCTTTCTTACAGCAATACACAGTGTGAATATTTAAAAATATGGATTTATCCCAGAGTAAGGTGAGAAAAATTTTTCTTTTCCCCTGCCATGTTACAGAAGGGCACAAATTCTGTCTGTCAGAGTGAACTTATATAAGTAATGTCGGCAAACCTGGAACAGTCAGATAGTTAATGTAACCCCTTGGTGGAGAATAAACTTGTTGAGTCTCCTTTTAACGGCAGATTTGCTTTTACATTACACTACCCACATGTACCCACACAAATGACTAAAAGCTTCCTGAAGTAGGTTTTCCTTTTTTTCCTCCTTTTGTTCCATTTAGCTGCAGTGTAACACATTTAACTCGCCCTGATTTCTGAGCTGCTGTAGGTGATAAGCAGAGGGGCCATTGCCACTAACATGGGATCTTCAGCAACCCCAGAGAACATATTAAAAAACTCAGAAAGCTTACAATTGACTAGGAACAGAAGAGCTAAGAACAGATGTTCTCTATCACTGAAACACCTCTTCAGCGTAGATCTTTCATAGAAAAAGGAAAATACTGAAATATAAATACAGACACTACAAACAGTTACTTCTATCAAACATTCACCAGCATAGAAGAATTAAAATCTACAGTTATTATTTAGCTAAAGTAACAACTTCATTAACTTAGAAAATAGTTATTTGGAGCCTTACCATCCAAGAGAAGATAACTCCTTACTAAAGGAGCTTTTCCTCTTTCTAATCTTTCCTTATTTTGATTTAAAACTTTAATGTCAATATCTTGTTAAAAGGTTGATATTACGTAATTTTACAGACACAGAACAGGGGAGCAGCAAGTCTTCTGTAAGTGGAGCCCTTCTGCTTGGTGTACTATATTCATCTTTTCAGATAAGCCTGTGGGCTTTCTATATTCTAATATAATGCTGATTTTACTGGTTTTGCTAACTAAAGCTAAACCAAATTTTGTATCTCTCTATAGTTATTTATTTTGGAGGTAGAATTCTGGAGACAGAACTAAATTACCTAGATTCTGTTTTCAGCTCTGTTGTTTGGTCTCTCTGAATTCAGAGGGGTGGTTTTCTTTCTGTATGCCACCTCTCTTCCTTACCTGTCCCCTTTCTGGACATTACGAATGCTCGAGAGAAGGGAAGCTTTGCCTGCGTGGTGTAGCGCCTGCTGTATTGGCTGTCTGAGCATTCTTACACAATGACATTTCTGTGGAGACTGCTACAATTTGAAAGTAAGATAGCTCAATAGTTAAACCAAGGTATTACAGCACTAGGGAGACTTGAGGTTTTGTGGTGGTAAGCTAGTGTGAGACTTGATGGTGCTCATGAGATCCTCTAATCACTTCCCGGGTTCTGGGGTGGAGTGAGAGGGTATATTCATATTCACTCTCAGACTTCACCTTTGTCTTTCAAGAAAGGCTGAATTTCAGAGCATTCCACAACATGCAATTACAGAAGAACAGAACTGAAAGGAGTCTCTTGAGGTTGTGTGTTCAAAGGCAGCATCAGCAAGACTTACCACTCCTCACGTGCTTTCCTAATCTCTCCTTAAAAATCTCCAGTGGGACAGATTTCTAACAGATTCAGCATTGCTCCCTAGATACTGTATTCTGCTTCTTAACTACTCTAGCCATTAGAACATGATTCCTGAAGTTTTTATCTTTGCAAGTTTTAATTTAGTATTTTAATGAGTATTTCACTTCATGGTTTGGTCGGGTCACTGATTATACAAGGTGCTTATTCCTAACCCCTGTGAGATGTCATCCTTCACGTGCTTTTCAGCTCCTTCCGTTTCTTCCTCCTGTGCTCTCTGTGCTCTCCCTTTTTACCTCCTGCTTGTCAGAGTATACCCCTCTTCTCCCAGATGTTGGAATAACACCAGTAAATCCCCAGTGCTGCAGACTGCTCACCATAGCAGAGGCTCCATGGAGGCAGGAGATGCTTTCCCAGTTACTGTGGGCAGTTAATTGTTTGCCTCTGCTCTCCTTTCTTTGATTTTTTATTTTTTATGGTCTTAGTTCTTCTCCAGGCCGTTCCTGCTTAGGAAGGCCTTATGGCTTCACTGCACTATTTTTTTTTCTGTGTAGACTTTAACAAATAAGTCTTTGTCATGTTTTTGTTGATTCCTCCTAGATAACGAAGTGCAAGTCCCTAGTCATTGTAATTATTAGTATATTCCTGGAGAAAATTGCAGCAGTCTACATTAAAGGGCTCCCTGCAGAAATGTACACAGTAGGTAACCAATTTCTCTTTAAATAAAAGGCACTTGGAACAGTCAGGGGCTTAAAATAAGAGAAGAGAGAGGGAGCAAACAGGCCTCTGAGGAACAGCAAGGTGATTTGCAGTGGTCAGGAACAGACAGTCATGCTGAATTACTTGGATAATTAGTCTTCATTAGCAAATTGGGGCAGATTATGATAGTGCCAAGGTTGTATATGATACCGGATGGAGAGTTTGAGTCCTTTTTTTTTTAATCTGGGTGTTACCCAGTTTAGAATAATACTAGTCTTGGATTTGCTGCCATTTGCATGGTTACATCAGCTGGAGTAAAGACCTGTTGTGCTAGCCTTCCTTTTGTGAGGTTGTCTAGGAAATAGAGGACCTTCAAAGGGTAATGATTGCCTGGTTAGGCTCTGACCTTTTTCTGACCCGTGACAGACAAAAAGCCCAGTTACGCAATAGATACACTTCTGGATTTTGAGGGGGAAGGATTTGATGGGCAGCTTGTGTAACTGTCTGTTACAGTGCATACTTGTCCATCTGTCCATCTTGCTGCACTTCAGTAACCGAGTAACTGGGGCATTGTGGTATCGAGCCCTTGTTTCACCAGCAAGGGAAGTGATGGCTTTTACCTGTGTGCTGTCCACACCTGCCACGATCACGTTCTTTCTGCTGTTCCTCTGGCAGTTCTGCACTTGTTCATTGTCCATTTATACTGTGATGTTCTATTGCCGATTTGTATTTTCCAGAACTGAGTGTCAAGTCCATTTCCCGCTGGAGCATTTGCACTTTTATGAAGGCTTTCTACAGTATCTATACCCCCACTTCTCCTAAAATTCCTGCAGCTTCTTTGGCCTATCCATCTTGATGGGAGGTGTCATAAGCACAGAGCTGTGAAAGGGTTAATGGGCCCAGGCAAAGTTAACAAGGGATGGGCAATAAATGGCTCCAGCTGTGTATAATTAACCGTAATACTGTGAAGTAAATGACTTTTATTGGCAAGCATGTCATAACTTCATTAAAAGTCATATTTACAGCCCTCTCACATGGAATAAGTACTTGTGTAGTCTGCAGTTTAATGAGCACTCATTTTCACCTTGTTCCAATTATCTTCCACCCACTCCTCCCTCTCAGTGTGGGGAGCAGGGAGATGAAATACAATGGGAGTGTAATTAAGGCTGGCGCAGATTCTTTCAGGAAATGTTTTTCTATTCCAGAACAATAATTTCTATTGCTTACTACTAATAATACTTTAATGTTTAAAATACATAATTTATCTTTGGTCCCTAAAGCATTATTTAAATACAGTTATTAAAGGGTGATTCTGTAGGAAAGATTTCCCAGGCTCCGAACCCCTGATAGCTGTGGCTAATGAGGCATGGTGACCTGACCAAGGCAGTGTACACAAAAGGAAATTAGTATCACTTAAAAAGAGGAAATTTGCAATTTAGCTTAATTACATCTGTGTGCTGCAAGGACCAGTGGAAAGCCCCTGCACTAGCCAAAGAAAGGCCCTTTTCTCCTTCCATGGGGAATTGTTCTGCATAGCGCTGTGCTGACTCCTCTCATCCCGCTGTTGGCTGGTGTAGACCTGCAGTGAGGATGAGTTGTGAGCTGGGAAGCTCGAGATGAAGTTTTTTCTTCTCTTCCAGGATTGTGCAAGACTAGAGATGTGTTTAAAGGAGGGGTAGTCAGACACAGACTCCTTTGTAGATATTAGCATTTAAAAGCAGGTTTGCAACAGCCTATATCAGTTTGGGACACAGCTCAAGTTCTTGCCTGACTTACCACCTTACTGCTCATCTTCAGTTCATAGCAAATGGGACTGCTAGCCAGGCTGTTAGCAAACCTGTTCCTCTGAGCCAGGTCCTGATTTTTGTCTAGACTTTTTTCCATTCCACATTTAAGACTTTCAGCACCAGCTTTCTTGTCATAGTTATCAACTGACACAAATCAAACTTCATAGCCCAGGACAATGCCATGTGTGCTCCCAGCACAGTGGTCAGTGTTTCTGTGTACGTACCAACTGCAGTCATGACCCTGCGACCGTAGAGTCTCGTTACAGAGTGGATTTCAAATGCTGCCTGTTGTACTAGCTGAGCAGTCCTAGGAAACAAGGGGGATGCGCTTGCCTGACAGAGATGCTAACAGTTAATATCCCTGGGGAACTGCTCAAAGGTTCAGAATGAGATAAGGGCTATGGGAGATTAATTACTGGACACTGTGAAAGTGGCGTGGTTAGAACCACTTGGTAAATAAAACTTACCTCCTTGCACAGTGCGACAGCAGTGGGGTGGTCATTGTTATTCTTAACCAAACACACGTGTTATACTTACTATTAAGAAAATGAATTAGAAATTCAAGATCAAGGACTAGATCTGTTGCAGATATAAATCAGCTGAGCAATTGCAATTTGTGGTGGCTAAGAATTTAAACCAGATATTTATGAATGTCCCTTTGGAAACAGAAGGAAACCTCAGTAGAGGCTTTGGCCTGATGTGTCCTAGCACAGGTCTGTTGAGTAGTTGCCTAGGCAGTAAGTTGTTGAAGGTTAAGTGCAAATAATGTACCAGTGAGATAGCAAAGTGGTACTGTTCACCTGTCTGGGGAGCACTGAAAGGGTCCCTCAAAGGAAACCTTCATGCCATCCAGTGGTTTATTGATTTCCTCTCACCTCTCACGGGAACAGTGGTGAGCCTAGTTATTTTTTTTTAAATGAAAAACCTAGTAATTAGGCAAGCTGTGTAGGTAGGGTGCTGACAATATTTGTAACTGACCAAGACCAGTAAGGTGTAGTGAAATGGAGTGCCTCCTCTAGAAGGAAGGATGCCCTGGGTTGGTTACTCACTTCTTGGACTGGAGCTCTTGCCTTAGTTAACACTCACCTGGTCCCAGACTACGAGCTAGTAGCTGCCTGTGTGATCTTTAGACTAACAAAAGGCTGCTCTGTTAATCAAAGCAAAAAGAACAGATGGGTCATGTTTAGATTTTAACAGCTGAACCCTGCTGAACTGTTTGGATCTCCTGTCCAACTTTGGACAGAATTATTGGAGGTAGCCTTTAACACAGCAAAAATCATTCATACTGACCTATCAGAAACATAAATGTCTAAGAAGTTAAGGCTGAGAGCTGACTTTGGAAGGATTGCAGGTTTTGTGCAGGTTATCTTCAATCTCAGCACAGGACAACGCTTACTCTGTAGAGTGTGATTGCAGCAGCTTCCCGGGAAGTGTGGCTGTGGCAGTGTGCGTATTGCTGTGCTCTGGCATCAGGAATGTTTCCCCATTCATTTGCTTTCATTAGGCTTGGTAGTTCTGTACAGTCTTATTTTGTAATTAAGATGCCTTCCTGCATATGTTACACCGTGAATAACATTGACAATTGTGTAATACAGTAACTGAAGATAGCGATGATTAATTTTTGCGATAAAATTTGTCCTCTGAACAATTGATTTTACTGCCAGAAATGTACAGACTTCCCAATGGAAATACTTTCACATAATTATTGTTATTAGTTTAAGCTTGTTGGGGGAGGGAGGAAATGAAAAAAAAATCAATTACTTTGTGTTTATCACTAATCTGTTATGATCACTTTAATACAGAGGAGTTAAACTCAAGGCATGGTTTTTCTACTTCATGAGCTATTGGAAAAGTTTAAAGAAACTGTAAGGGCTGAAAACATGGGATATTGTGAGAGGTGATTACAGCTATTGAGCTGTAGGAAAGTTTTCTTTCTAATGCCTCTGTTCTTAACTCAGTGATGAATGAGGATGGTGCCAGCAGCCATTTGAGTTCCTTGTTTGCCCATAACTGGGCTTCACCTGTACTCTTGTGTCAGTTGATACTTGCTTGAGGCATCCTGAGGGAGGATGATTTTTGGAAAGCCCTTACACTCAGTTTTGCCATTGTTGCATTCCCTGCAGAAAACTTTCATACGTATGGAGCATTGAGCTGGGACTTAGTTTTTTGAGCAGGTGGGTGTCTCCTCCACTGCCCACAGACTGAAGATGTGTGAACGCTTGCTTAGCCATTGCTTCAGACCAGGGCAGTGAAATCCCTCTAAAATTACCTCCTAAATACCAGAGAGCAAAAGTTAGCAGTGAACTGTGAAATGACTGACTGCTATAGGAGTGAGGGTAATGGCTCCATATGAGCTCCATCAGCTCCCAGTGAGCTGCCTGTCTCCTGATGTCGGAACCCTGGGAGGAAGGAGGCTGAGAGCACAGCCTCTGCCGGGGCTGAGAGCACAGCCTCTGCCGGGGCTGAGAGCACAGCCTCTGCCAGGGTTGCTCCCTGGCAGCTTGAGATGCAACCTGACAGCAGCCTGGCCAGTTCTCTGTAGCCTGCAGTACCATCTGCTGGCTGACCCCACCTCTGCTCTGGTGTTTCATCTTTCCTGATACCGCCAGGGAACTCTTCCTTGCTAAATTACCCTCAAACCACAGGAGAGAGTGAGCTCTATAGCTATGGAAAAATACTCATTTTGACATGCTGCTTTACTGTGGGATGGAATGATATCTATTTAACAGACCTTAGATGAGTGCAGGTGACCAGGCACTACGTACTTGTGATAAAGGAAGTTAGCACTATGCAAACACAGCAACTTAATTCAATAATAACTTAATGGCCTGTCATATTTAACTGACTCTTTACTATAATTGTTTGAAAAACTTAATGGATTTCATGTACTTAATTATTTAATTTTTAATTATGGATTAGTGAGATGATAAAACAAATGAGGGATAGAGTGCTCAGTTTGATCTGCCCTTAGGCAATAAAGCAGTCCTAAAAGGGGCATATCTACTCTGAGAATTCAGCAGAGTATGTGTGCATACTTAGATTTTCCCACTTCTCTCTAGTTCTCCTGAGAAGTGGTTCTATCTTTGTAGCTTTCCAGTAAATTTTTACTTTTGGAATAGTTTGTCTTCAACTTGAGCATTGGTTACTTTAGGTATGCTTACATATTGGTATCCAGGATGGTTGAAAATTGCGTTAAAACTTCTTAATAAGGTTCCATGTTAGAGCATTAGGCATGCTTAGCTTCCACTAGGAAGGAAGATGAGGGAAGCAGAATAAAATCTCTTCTCACTGAAAGTAACTGATGTGCATGGTAAAGATGCAGGCTTCACTGTATAAAGACAACAGAATTCCACTGTAATGCCCTACAAAATGCAGAGGATAACAAAACTTAGTGTATTATGTGCTCTTTACCTGTATAAAATAAATTACTACACTGCACACTTTTTTCTGTACTTGCAGGTTTTACATAATTTAGCTCCATGTTTAGCTACATGAAAGAATTTCTGGTTTGATTTTTACATGATAAAACACTTTGCTGTTGTATTCAAATTACCAGTGCTATCTGTAAGAGTATTTCTGCAGCACATTTTTAGATGTTTTATCGTTGCTCTTCATTTAAAATGTCAGCCTTGTTCTGACAAATCTTGTGTGCTTGGTTTTGAATAGCTTCACAAGTGGCGGGCTGGAGTTGTCAGAAATAGCAATGAAGACTGCATCTTTTGTTTCCTGAGAGCAAGCACAAAAGATTTTGGTGTAGAATGACTGGATTGAACTGGTACTGCAAATTTCAGTTTGTTCTGTACATCAGGATTTCTCCATGGTTAAGTCTAAGGAAGATGTTCTCCTGCAACCCAGAACTGTGGGATTCAGCTGTCGGGCTTTTGAGCAAATAGTGTTCTTCCCATCTCAAATGCTTCTTGCCTGGTGATGGATTTTTTTTGACTCCCTGTTTATTTTACATGTGACTGGGCAAAAAGATGTGTAAATGTTGACCGTCTGTTCCAGTCAGGTTCCTGTTTCAGGACTTGTCACCAGGTTCTCCAGGTACGTGAGAAAGAAATGGGTAAGAACCCAATTCTGGTGGGAAGAGTTCTGGGTGATGGGATCTAGCACACAAACCTAGAAGTTTATTCTTTTTCTAGTTCCTGTGCTTCTGCAAACTGAGCACTTGGGAAAGGGTGGTGGTGTCAGGGAGCTCACCTGCTGCAAATTATTGCAGAATTGTTTTAGCTTGATGGAGGTCTAGCTTCTCCTCAAGCATCATGTATAGGCATGGCTGGAGTCAGTCTAATGTCTTAAATTAATGTAGCTTGGCAAAATCCTGTATGTCCTTAAACTCATAGTCCTAGGCAATGGTGCTTGCTTCAAATTAAGAGCTATAAATAGAATCAGTGAGGGATGCACACTCTGAAATTTGTCTATTAATCAAACTATTTAGTGTGCAGAGGCAAATAATATTCTGTCAAAAAATTTAAAAATAGTCTCAAATATAAAGTCTCTCTTCCTTCGTTTTCCCCACTGAATTGCATTTACAGCAGAGAAGCTGATCTGGACAATAAGAGCTTTGTAAGTAAAACAAATCAAAATGAGAAGCAATTTAAAAATCGGTGCAGTTTCCTCAGCTTTTCTTGTATGTCCTGGTGCTGGTCCTCAAGGGATAGCTGTATTTTGTGATCAGTACTAATAGAAAATTCATATTTATCTGGACTATTATGTGCAAAGTGATGTGTAATCCCTCAGGTTAGAGCCAAAAGGAAAGGCAAATATTACAGGAGACCTTTCAATTATGAGAAGTTTCAGAAATAAGCACAATGCAAACATATGAAGGGATCCAATTATATCTAAACAACTGTTATTGCAGTCTTCTCCTTAGAACACAATCAGATTGCCAGCAAGATTGCTTTTGGATTACTTAGAGTAAGAGCTGGATTCAGAGGCGTATGAAGTACCTGGAATTTCCTTTTTCCCCGTATCTTGGGGTTGTGGAGCTCAGTTACATAGGGCCCGCAGGCTTCTGCGCTGTGCATGCCCAGGAACGCATGTTGCACCAGTGAAATCCTGTTCCTGGTGATAAGGAAAAGGTTAATCAATATCTAACAGACTATATAATACTCAGCTTACTGAGGAACCTAAAAGTTAATTAAAAGAACCCCACAGACAAAGAAATACAGAATTAAGGGTGTCCCCTTCTGATAAAGTACTGATAGAGCTGACTGTGCCCTAGGGGGGATGTTGTGTTTCTTTGCATGTAGAGACCCCAGATACAGAGAAATCCCAGAGTAAGTGATTTTGCTGGAGCCTTTCTCTCCATCAGCATTTAGTAGAACCAAATGGTGAAAATGAGGTAAAATGTTCAAGAGAACAAAATGGTGTCAGTCTCGCTGGGAGGGGGATGGAGATACTCTGGGTC
The DNA here is from genome assembly GCA_013400615.1 of Syrrhaptes paradoxus. Taxonomy (NCBI): domain Eukaryota; kingdom Metazoa; phylum Chordata; class Aves; order Pterocliformes; family Pteroclidae; genus Syrrhaptes; species Syrrhaptes paradoxus. The sequence continues at coordinate 25,008 of VZTO01004012.1, forward strand.
CTTTCCCATAAGCAGCTTTGCTTTGGTTTATATTTGCTACGGTTACAATGAGCAGGGCCCAGTGAAACTCCTTCCATTTGCTTCAATTGCAAGGGGTTCATTGAATTTAATATGAATTTAATTCATATGCTTCTACTGTCTCATTGATTGGTTTGCATCAGATACAAACAAAAATATTTCCTGCAAGAATCACCGACAGAAACAGTTGTGGCTCTTTCTGTCCATTGCTGCCTATTGTATCACAACCTTGAAGCAGTAAATCTCGTGATATAGTCTGAAAAACCTCTTGAGTTTGGGTTTTTTTAAATGGCCAGTAGAAAAAGCCCTGTTCCATTTCTGTGTGATTAACAAAGTTTAGGCTGAGCTTGTTTCCAGTGAGTAGAACAGTAACAACAACCAAACGGGAGAGATGGGATTGTGCCAGCTGGAGAATCTTTTTTTTGTATAATTGTTTCTCCTTATTTTGGCTTCTTCACAGAAGCCTCTTTTTGAGGAGCTGAACAGGGAGCCTGAATGGTGAGTTCAGATTCATAGATCAGTGGTGAATGATGCTGGACAATTATGGAAGAAAAATAGACAATCTTACAGATACAGTAAAAATGAGGGTTAATTTTACTTTATCTTAGACCTCTTGGTATTATCTTAAAGAATACTGTTTCCTGCACACAATGAAACTAAGAATAGAAGTGGGTGGTGTGGTGCTGAGGAATAATGTAGTGAATCAGAATTTTAATGCTATCAAAATGCATTGATGGTGCTGATTAATTATTACTGGTGCTGATGGGAAGGCCAGGCTCTAAGCTTGTTTAATTATTTTCCAGTTAGTGTTAATCTCAGTTAATGAAAATTCTCAAAGCCAGAAAAGAAATGACTGTAATTCATGAGAGACTCTCGTAATCTATAAAACATCAAAGATGTCATTGCAACTATCTTTGCTTTGCTTGTGGTTTATTTTTTAAATGATGAAAACACTTTGTTCTCAACTTCTTGATGAATCAGTGTGTGACAGTTCAGAGAAGATCTAAATAGATGATCACTTTTCTTAAAGAAATGAAACACTGACTCAGGTGTGAGCCTCTACACAAGCCATGGGTGTTGCGGTAATTATATGGTGCTTTGTATGTATCTGTGCGATACCTCTGTCAGAGGAAGAACAAGTCATCTCCACTGAGAACAAGCCCTTGTCCTGAAATGTGTTCACATGCCTGACCCCTAAGTCAAGTGCCTAGATACCTTTGATGTACAACCTAAGTGACTGGCCTTAAGTCACCCAAAAACCATTCCAGCAGAGACTTATGAATTGCATACAGTGCCGAAGAGATTGGGGAAAACTTTCCTTTGGAGAGGTTCCCGTTTAGTCAGCACCCAAAAAGGATCAAGTGCACAGATGAGCTTAACTGCCTTGGTACCTTGGTCAGATTGTTTTTGGATATATGCCGAGTTCACTTGCAAACTCTGGACAGTGGGCAGCAGCCTACTATCGTACTCTGTTCTTTCTCAAAACAGTCTTGGAATATTGCTGGAGAAGGGGAAGAGCACCTTCAGGTGTGCTGTTTAATAGCTGGTATCACTGCTGTTATTGGCACATTGTGAAAGCTCAGACTTGATGGCCCAGCTGGTCCCTTCCAGGCTAATGTTTCTCTATTGCCTTGTAAATAACTCTGTGCTGTAAGCTAACTGAAGCTGCCACAGTTCTCTTTTTGAACATTTTCTTGCTTTCACAGGAACCTTTATTAGATTCTACTATACATTTTGAAAAAAAGGATGCTGATCTATTTGCTGAAGTGCTGTCTTAGTGAGAACAGCTGGTTTAGAAACTTCTCTTTGGAAAAAAAATAATTAATAGGGCTGTTTTTGAGCCCTTCTGGCAGATCTGTCATCTGTTCCTCAGCCCCAATGACAGGTGAGTTATGCAGTGGGGCCTTACAAAGTTCAAACCATATTGTACGGCAGATGCTATGATGCTATTATTCAGTAAGTCCACACAGGCTCCCTGTTGTAGTCTCTTTCTCTTGTGGCAATTTATGACCAGCTCACTCTTTGCACCATTCCGTTATGACTACATTAATCCTAAAGATACATTAACACCACCACCACTGGCTTTACAAGTTTTTCTGAAGTTTAGCTCTCTGTTTCTCCCCATGTTGATGCAGTGGGTTTGCTCTGCACTGTGTTCTTGTTAGTGCCGAGCTGATCAGTTTGTATTTCAACACTTTTCCTTCAGTTCACTCATTGTGATCTTTCCAGATTTAGTTTGCCTGTAAATCTGACAGCAGCAGCAGCAATACCTTAGAAGATAACGATAGTTCTCCTCCTGTTGTACCTCATTTCCTAGTCAGTCTAGCCTTAAAGTTGTTTGGTACTTCACTGTAAATGAAATACCAGGTAGTATCTGTGGTCATTGTTTGCATCAGTGAAATTACTGATTCTTGCTTGGTTGAATGTGCACGTAGGAGTCATCTCCTTTAGTTTTTCCAAATCTGGTTATTTACCTACCTTGGGTGACTCACGATTTTCTGGTGCCTTTGTTATTCTATTACAAATACTGGGGTCACAGTGACAGGCTGGCTGTCTTTTTTGAATACGTTGAGATCTAGAGCTACAAAGAGTTGGCATACTAATGATACTTCACTTACAATAGCTTGTGTTACAATTAATAACATGAACCTTCTCTACAGGCTCTGTATTAGAAAGGTGCCTTGTTTCTGAACAGCAAATACATCAGAATAGCTCACTGAGTGATCTCTTGTATAGTTTTAGTTTCAGCAGCCCTGAGTCACCCAGCCAAGAGCCACACTGCCATACTGTCCCTGTAGGGAGTTGCTATCAGCCTTCTTCCCTCTGAGGAGGGTGGGGAATTCTCACTGTATACCTGATCAGTCAGTTGCTTAAGTTTTCCCAGTTTTCCTTGGACAGTGTAAGCAAGGGCTGTTAATACAACATTTCCTGTCTCGCAGGCGTTTCTCTTAGCAAATGTGGCACACCACTGTGCAGAGCTGAGAGCTGCTCTTGCTGAACTGAGGGTGGGAGAATGACAGTGGAGGGACAAAGCCAATCTTCTCTGTCAGTTCTCCAAAAGCTGTTCTCAGACCAGCCAGGGTGGAAGACACTAGCCAGGTGAATGTAAATGCTCTGGTTTTAACTGGCTCGGAGAAAGAACAAGGACATAGACAACTAAGCAAGTTAGTTTTTCAAAATGAGAACTGAATTGCTGAAAAGTAGAACTGCTCACTGAATTCTCCACCTCATAATACTCTTTTCCTGTCTTGTCTATTTTGATTGTAAGTTCTATGGACATTTACAATGTTCTCGTGCCATGTACAGTACCGTGAGATTGAGTTCTCTGGATCTTGCTGTAGTAAACACATTTGGAGATTTGTTTGAGGTACATATCTAAATGCTGCCAAGATGCAACATTGAACTGAATGATCTTGACCAGAAGCAGGAACTGAAAATGAAAAAACCTTAACTGGATGTTAGAGCTTTGATTAAGAATTAACCTGAGTTTCCCTGGGGATGTCACACAGCCCATGACTGTCTCTGAATTGCATCACCTGTTCCTAACTGAATCCCTCTGTGCCAACACTTACAGCTGAAATTTAACACACTGACCTGCAGTTGATCTCGGGAATGATATTATCCTATCCATTTCCTAGCAAATTACAGTTCTTTGCAGGAATGCATTAAACTATCAGGTCTTTCTCATTATGGATTTCTCATAGGGCTTTTAGCTCCAAATGAGCTTTGAGGCCAGCTGAATCTCTGATGGAGCTGTAGGCTCCCTCACTGCGTGAAATGAAAAGTGTGTCTCCTGTGCTATAATGTGAGGACAGGTTTGACTCTTTTAGAGTTAGGCAGCAATAGGCACAGATTGCTATAGCTGAGACGGCAAGACTCAGTATTGCTAAATCACAAATTGGCTCAGGCTGTGCAGCAGTGCTGGTATGATAAAAAATATTGACTACAGTATGTTTAATATTCACTTTCTCCTTTACCTCTGCAGAATCACCCATACGGGAATTCTCAAGGTATTTCTGGCAGCCTGAAACTCTGAGTGATAATTGGGATGTGCACTAACATAAATACTGTTAGACCCAAGGAGACATGAATCTTCTCTGATCAGCTCTTGGCATCCTTACGATTCTGGGAATATTTAAAAGGTAAGAAGTCCCAAATTAGCTATGTAGATTGATTTAGGATCCACTTTATATATCTGCTCTAGGTAGAAGCATCAGCTTTATTGCTTAAAACAAAAGCTATTTCTACATTTGCATGAATGGATCCGTTGCCACTTTGCACAAGCAGCAAGGGAAAAACTGGTGGAGGGGACTTTAATCTGTCTGTGTGGGTTCAGGCTCCTTATTTCACAGTGCTGTAAAGTTAGTGGCAAAGAGTTGCACAGGGTTCCTCTGGGTCTGGTCTCACTTGGGGCTGAACTCCCAAGAAGCTGGGAAAGATTGGCACTTTTTTGTTAACTTCTTGCATCTCTTAGGGTACAGGCTTTATGCTAATGGTGACAATAGTAAAAACTCACAACAGTTACGTTTTGAGCACCTATGAATCCTGTAGATGGCAGAAGAGGAGCTCAGTGTTTTTTCCCATTGCTGAAGTACAGTACAGGTGTGTAGGTTACAGCTCTTCCTTTGAGACACTGTCGTGAGACACCCTGTGTGACAGACGTTTTCGAGGTTCCCACATGTCACATGGATGTATTTATTCTGTGCTGTTTGGCTAGTTCATAAATCCACGGTGGCCTGGTTTGGGTAGCTGAATAAACCAAGTGGTCAAATAAACTTCTGACAGACACGGAGGTTGGTGAATGGACAAAGGTCACCCAGGACATTTCCTGCTGGAAAGTCCCTCTGGGGTGAAGAGGGGAGGCTGGTGCCAAATTTGATATTCAGGCTGCTACAAAACACATTCTCTGCTAAATCACTGCTAAAATTCAGTGTTTTGTAAATGTCTCATCAAACTGCCTAAAGGTGGACAGGAAGATAAGGAATCTTAACTTTATCGTAACTCTCTGTAGTAGCTCTGAGGAATGAGGCACCTCTGGGCTCCCAGCTTTGCCTTAAAAAGCTGGCTCTTTCCCTCCCTGGGCTCGGTTTCCCTGCATTGTGTTTTAAAGACAGGCGTTTTTAAAATCTAAACGCAGAAATGAAAATAAGCAAAATGGAGGATTTTCCCTTCTGGAGCCAGCTGGAAAGATGGATGAAATAACAGATAGTTCTTAACAAAATAGCAAGTCTACCTGACAGGAACCGCACATCCATTCAAAGGGTACAACAGCAAGACTGATGCATTTTAAACATACTCCCAGCTGGTTTGTCAGTAACAAATTAGACTTGTCACAGTCTCCAAACAGTTTTAGTGAGAACATTAACAATGTTAATGATCTATGGTCTCAGCAGGAGAAAGGAGTTTGAGTCTAGTTCCAGGAAAGCACTGAATGGCTTGCAATTGATTTGTTTTAAAGACTGCAGGGTTTTCAAAAAATACATAATGTAAGCAATTGCTCAATTTGGAAATTTAGAATAATTGGTAGTCGTTATGCCCTTGATCATATAATTGTGTCAGCATATGCGTGACTTGACTCACTGGTATCAGGCTTCAAAAATAACACCAGCTCCTTCCTGAACAGTCATAAGGGCTGGAAAGCCTTGGCACCCAGTTCGGGATTCTGAGTTGTTACAAAATTTTGGTCTTTGCATATTGCTACGTGTGGTTTTTAATTTACAGACCTGGATGAGACTGTGTTGGTGTGTGTGCATGTGAAAACAAGGGAAAAGGCAGGGGGAGTTGTTGCAAACTCATGGAATTAGTGGCCAGTCTGTGGAAATGTGTTTTCTTGGGCCATGAAAATGTGGCTCTTGGGCCAAGAAGCTCCCTATGCTTAAAGTGTTTTCTGTTGTGGTTTGTTTTGGAGTGGAGGGGTTTTTGTTAACAAATTTCGACTTCTAACTCCAGTGTCCAAGACTTTTCCCCAAGTTTTTTGGTGAAAATATGAAAAAAAATCACAAACCTAAAAGTACATATTTGAACCCATGATTCTTGCAGGACCACCCCATTTTGGTAGGAAATGTATATTTTTTCTTTCGCCTCCAAAAGCTGCCTTAAAGTCTTCAGACTATCATTTCACATTTTGCAGGAGATCTAACAAGATTGTTAGCACTTAATCCAGATCTTTCTGAAGGCAGTGGAATTACTGATTACAGTGGAAAACTGCTGATTACAGTAGATTTTGAGTCAGACCCCTTAATTATAACAATGAAGATGGAGAAAATAAGGCCAGGGAACTTGTGTGCTACTGGGGGAGAATGGAGGGAGGAGTACAAAAAGAAAACTATGACCCAGTAGGCTCCATTCTTGCACAGACACCATCAAAGCGCAATACCTTGCAGCTCCTGCTCAGAAATCATAAATGTTACAACTTCTTGGTGAGAAAAAATGAGGAGTGCCATTCCCAAAGGATCCAGAATATATCTCTACCTATGACAAGCATTAACAATATGGATAGCATCTGCCCAGGCTTTTATCTTGATTTAAATTTGTTTTCTGTTCACCAGGCTCAGTTGCAGGAGAATAATATTGAAATGTGTGTGAACCACGAGATACAAACTTTATTACCACCTCTGTGGTACACCACTATACAGAGAAGCTTATGAGTGAAAAAGATTGCAGGATACTTAGTTGCCTCCAATGTTTGTAGTCCAGGTTGGAAGCAGCTTTGCTGGTTCTGAAAGGAAATCTTAACTAACGATTCTTGAACTGATGTACAGTCTTGAGACTTCAGTTTTAGGGGAACACCAGCAAAATAATCAGAGGCAAGCAAGAGGAGCAACATCAGGCCACTTTATAAAATTATAAATAATTGCCTGGAATGTGTATCTGGTGGGCCATGTTAAGGATCTGGTAGGTCATATTAAGGACTCATGTGTTTTGAGAGAATTGCAGAGAAAAGGAAACATTATCCTTCACAGATGCGTTCAGCAGAGCTGCAGTCACTTTAACTTGATGGCATCACACTGGTACAGAGCTCAAAGGTCTACATCTGTCTCCTTGTCCTAGCCACAAACCTCTGGCTGTGGGCCCTCATCAGTATGCCTGCAGTAAGACCTGGTGCTGCTCTGGTCTTTGTTCCCTGAGCTCAGCCCAGCCTGTTTCCAGGGCTGACAGCTTTATGGACAAAGCAATAAAGCTCTGCCAGTGCCCCCTCTGCCTGCACCGATGAATCTGCATTCCCACTACAGAAAGATTGATAGCAGGCTGTGTTTATATGGAGGCAGATTTATGTATTCTGCAGAATCATATGAAGATAACCACATAATAAATGTGTGTATTGGTGGATGTGCAAAAAGTTACACCAACTCTTTCTGAATGTCTCCCTGCACATCACTAATATTGCAAAAGGGGACTTGCTGAAGGCAGATAATGCAGCAATTTTAATTCTTTTTTCTTATGGGTGGATGGCCTGCATGAGAGAGGAAAGCTTGGATTTATACGGAAAGGTGTGAGATGAGACACCAAGCTAAATCAGAAGGAATGAGTTCCAGCTGTCAGGCAGCCCCAAATCAGGGGCAGCACTGCCCCGAGGGCTCTGTCTCAAATGAAAATCCTCTTAGCTCTGACAATGCTGATACTTTGACAGATCCTATATTTGAGTTAGAAATCTTCTAACAGAATAGAATTGATGGAAAAAAAATAGAGGGAGAATGACAAAACACTTTATTTTGTGAGCAACTTTCCCTCAGTCTGATTTCCAAAGATATCTGTTGACGTAAGTGCAGCAGCCGGAGATGAGCAGTTTTTAAAACAATGTTCAGCAATATATAGTTCATACTGGGAAAATAATTATTCGTCAAAGATTCCTGAAAAAATAGTGTTTAAGGTGTTTAATGATTAAAAACCTGATGTCTTTTATATAAAAGTTAGATGAAAGAACTGCCTGTGACCTTAATGCAGCTGAAATGATAAACAAAGGGAGCGAGACTGATCAAGCCTGAGGTGATTACACTCTCTAATTAGAACACATGTATCATTTAGGCACGTTAATCTTTGTGTGACTAATGTACTTTGGTTAGACTAACCTGTATCTAGTGCAGACTACTTTGATCATGACATCAGCACGTGGGTTTGCTGGTAGCGAACAGGAACGGAAGAATCCTCTTACAGTTCGGTTTTTGTTCTGTAAGAAAATACTGTCAGAATTCCTCATCAGTATAAAGTGCATTTTACTCCTGGCTGTAACAAATCTAGTATTTAATCAGAGATATTGAGATGCTAGTTTCCTTTTATCTCTGTGTTTTCTGGTGCTATAAATACAGGTATGTTTTCGAACTTTTACATTTAACTAAAGCTGGTGGTAGCTGGCCTCCAAATAGATAGTCATGAGAGGCGGGAAGAGATGCTCCATGGAGCCCTCAGTTTAATTTGCAGCTACACCATCAGTGAAGTTAGCGTGAGTGGATGTGTGGAATGTAATCACACCTTCTAGTGTGTATGGGACCCTTGCAAAGAATGGCACAGTGTGGAAGTGAGGACCAGCCCTCAAACTGATACAGAAGTGGGAACGCTCCAAACCAAAAAAAGTCTTTGCTAAAAACTGTTGAGATGCCGTCTTCCTAGCTAAGGTTTCTGCAAGGCAAGTTTGATTGCAGAGCAGTTTGTCACTGCTATAAAGGGAGGACAGCTGAAAGACTGGGAAGCGTGAGAGATGGCTTCAGTTCTGCTCATCTGCAGACCTCCTGCTTGACGGCAGGGAGGAACTGAAAATCGTGTGCTACTTGTTTTGTTTCACCTCCCTGTTTGGAGAATGGGGATGTGCAGTTTCCCTCCTGCACAGGCATGCTGAGAGCTCTGCCAATGACTGATACGCTCTGGGACTGCAGAGATAAGAACCAGACAAACAGCAAGGGCTGAGTTTATCCCGGCACAGCCCATTTCAGACTCCTTGCTTGCATCTTCCATCTGAACTCCCAGGCTATGCATCAGGTGATCAGCAGCCCCATGAGGTTTGTTAATCTAGGAATGGCCCTGGAGTAGATCCAGTCCTGCTATGTGCTTGATTTCTCTTGAATAGGTGTGTGTGGATACTCCCCACAGAGGCAGAGTTGTGAAGGACAGTTGATTCTGCTTAGAGCTGAGAGTAATTCATGGCAAAGCTTTTGTGCACGGCTGCCAGAAAATAGTTGCAGTGCAGTAGTGAATTTACCTCTGAACAGGGATTGCAGAACAGCTTCTGCAGATAGGAGAGCTGGTGAGTGTGTCCTGTTGGATACACAGGTGAGTGCTCAGTTGTGCTGCATGCCATGTGTTAGCAGCCTGCAGAGCAGAATCCGGGACTGGGTGAGACTTTCCTGTGCACCTTCCTTTGTAGAACAGCTTGTCCCAGGCTTTGAGCCGTATCCCTGAGGGCATGGCCTGTGGGATGCTCTGGTGCCAAGCTGTCACTGTCCCTTTGGCACATGGTCTTTTCTCCCAGCATGTGCTGTTTCTGTTCTCCTCACCCAGGAGAGGGCCCATAAGATGTACATCAGGGCTTCCAAATCGGCAAAATTGAGACAAACTGGGTAAGGCTGTTGAGAGAATTCTTCATTAACCTCCAGTATCTCTCAGCAATGAATGCTGTGGATGAGAAAGCTTTTGAAGGCCAACAGCAAGCAGAACTTTGTGATGGGCTGTATTTGGAATCAGTGTGTGTGGAGGGAGAACAAAAGCCAGGCCAAAGAGACAAACAGATGCTTGAGAAACACTCTCTAGGTCTCGGCAGTGTTAGATACCCTGGCCAGAAAGCTGAGTTAGGAAAGCAGCTGTTGCAGAT
>VZTO01004012.1:35564-64818 GCA_013400615.1 Syrrhaptes paradoxus
GAAGTGAGGACCAGCCCTCAAACTGATACAGAAGTGGGAACCAAAAAAGTCTTTGCTAAAAAACTGTTGAGATGCCATCAGCCTAGCTAAGGTTTCTGCAAGGCAAGTTTGATTGCAGAGCAGTTTGTCACTGCTATAAAGGGAGGACAGCTGAAAGACTGGGAGGCGTGAGAGATGGCTTCAGTTCTGCTCATCTGCAGACCTCCTGCTTGACGGCAGGGAGGAACTGAAAATCGTGTGCTACTTGTTTTGTTTCACCTCCCTGTTTGGAGAATGGGGATGTGCAGTTTCCCTCCTGCACAGGCATGCTGAGAAGAGAACTCTGCCAATGACTGATATGCTCTGGGACTGCAGAGATAAGAACCAGACAAACAGCAAGGGCTGAGTTTATCCCGGCACAGCCCATTTCAGACTCCTTGCTTACATCTTCCATCTGAACTCCGGGGCTATGCATCAGGTGGTCAGTAGCCCCATGAGGTTTGTTAATCTAGGAATGGCCCTGGAGTAGATCCAGTCCTGCTATGTGATTTCTCTTGAATAGGTGTGTGTGGATACTCCCCACAGAGGCAGAGTTGAGGACAGTTGATTCTGCTTAGAGCTCAGAGTAATTCATGGCAAAGCTTTTGTGCACGGCTGCCAGAAAATAGTTGCAGTGCAGTAGTGAATTTACCTCTGAACAGGGATTGCAGAACAGCTTCTGCACATAAAGGAGAGCTGGTGAGTGTGTCCTGTTGGATACACAGTGAGTGCTCAGTTGTGCTGCATGCCGTGTGTTAGCAGCCTGCAGAGCAGAATCCAGGACTGGGTGAGACTTTCCTGTGCACCTTCCTTTGTAGAACAGCTTGTCCCAGGCTTTGAGCCGTACCCCTGAGGGCATGGCCTGTGGGATGCTCTGGTGCCAAGCTGTCACTGTCCCTTTGGCACATGGTCTTTTCTCCCAGCATGTGCTGTTTCTGTTCTCCTCACCCAGGAGAGGGCCCATAAGATGTACATCAGGGCTTCCAAATCGGCAAAATTGAGACAAACTGGGTAAGGCTGTTGAGAGAATTCTTCATTAACCTCCAGTATCTCTCAGCAATGAATGCTGTGGATGAGAAAGCTTTTGAAGGCCAACAGCAAGCAGAACTTTGTGATGGGCTGTATTTGGAATCAGTGTGTGTGGAGGGAGAACAAAAGCCAGGCCAAAGAGACAAACAGATGCTTGAGAAACACTCTCTAGGTCTCGGCAGTGTTAGATACCCTGGCCAGAAAGCTGAGTTAGGAAAGCAGCTGTTGCAGATATAGATGTGTCTGACCATCCAGCCTGGTGGTGCTCATCAAGGTGCTCAGGGTCTGGCTCTAGCAGAGGGAAGCACTGCAGGAGGCATGAGAGATTATTATCCTAATGATGAGAAAATGCAAAATGATCTTACTAATAAAATACATGCATTTTATAAATAAAAATTCTTATGCAATTTATTCTCTTTGTGGACATGTTTGGTTCTGTCACATGGAGTGTGTTTCTGCATTCATATTAGGCAGAATAATGGCCTCTCTGAAAAGATTAGTGGATTATTTTGCTCTTGCTGCAGGTGGCATTAAGATGAGAGGCCTTGGCTATTGTGCTGTCAATTTGTTTAATGGTTATTAGAGGAGCAGGTGATTTCTGTTAAAGGGAAGTGACAGACTGTCCATTAGATCTAGATGCATGTTTATTAGATCAGAACCCTGGAGCAAGCAGCCTGGCTCATTTGCTTCCAAATTCCAGACCAATCTGTTTTATTTTGCACCTGGCGGGTTCGGAGCACAGTGAGTGGGAACTATTTATGAAGCAGGGATGAGAGGACTGTTGCATTTATGCACATATATTCACTTCACTTAAGACACTGGCTCCTATGCCGGAAAATGGTGAAATCAGGTGCTTGGTATCCTGCTGAGTTCCTTTGGGGCCTTAATTCTTCTCATTCCATTTTCCTACCTGTAAATATTGATAGCACCGAGCTATTTCCCATCAGGAGACAGGTGTGGATGTTCTCATGTTCATAAAGCACTCAGTAATGCTATTTTTGCACCAGAAATGAGCAGTACATGATGCCTCTTGGTGGCTTTCCACTCTGTGTTTAATTCCAAATGTGTCCATCAGTACAGCCTGAACTGCAATGTAGCCAAATTACAGAAAATAAAACAAAAGTCTGCTCCCTTTCCTGGTTTGTGTCTGTCACTGCAAAGACAGGGCAGTGTGCTACTGCATGCTAATAAATCACTTTTTTTTTGCAGCTCTGTACTCTTGCTGAGCGGCTGTGATTTGTGAATGACCTGTTTCTGCTCTGGAGACAGCGGGACTGAGAAATCCGCTGGGATTTGGGGTGAGCTGTGTCTCAAGGCCTGGGAGGAGGCTGCCACCTTCCGCCAGAACCTGCCACAGCAGTGGAGGGGAGGAGGTCAGACCAGGCCTTACACCGTGGGAAGAGTTGAGGCTGAGCAGAGACCAGGGAAGTTAGAAAGGAAACACGAGGTGTGGAGTCACTAAATGTGGAGCAGACGTTGCACCGACTGGTGTCACATCCCGTTATCTGGGTGAATTCCTGCCCCTGGGCTACAGTCCTACAGGTAAACACTTGGTTACTGAGTGGGGGAGATAGTACCGCTCTCCTCAGCTCACAGGGAGGATAAACCTCCTCTTCTCCAGGCCTTCTCCCTTTGAGCATCCTTAAGTCTTTGTCCTTGACCCAGGCATCCTGGAGCCTTGGGTGAGCTGGCTGCAAACTTGTCATTTTAGTCTCCATGAAACATAAGTAATGACTCTTGTCAGCTGATAGACTGTCCCCAGGACCACCCTCACCATTCAAAGCACCCTACTGGTTCCAGTCACTCAGTCCCCTCTGGTGCTCAGCAAGGGAGGGAAGGGGAGGGCAGACATTAAATATTGCTGTCTTTAAAGGCTCCAGTAACATATTCTTTGCCTCCCTGCTAGCTGTTTGCTGGGCTGTTATTTCACCATTCTTTTTCTGGCTTCTTTTTTTTTTTCCTGGGCATGTTTTTTCCCAGTTCAGGCAAAATCACTACTTCCATACTCAGCTGTCCTGATTGCATGAAGAAGTCTGATTGCATTATTCATCTGCAGTGCTTATAAAAGACTTCAAAACTCTTGACTAGACCTAAAGCTTTTGATGACATTGTTTCAGTAGAAAAGGGGGAAAAAATACTGTGTGAACTGGTGGCATCTTATCACATTGCTACCCCACCAGCTGTGGATGGGACGGCCCGGCCAGCATGGTACAAGAAGTGTTGCTTTTACTGAGCAGTTTCTGGGGGATTTCTTGCTGTGCTGGTTTTTTCTTTGTCCAAGGCTGCAGTGATGCTGGGAAGCAAGTTGGGTTTACATGCTGGTGTGTGAAGGTGGCCTAACTCCGAGGACATGCTGCTACCTGTGGGTGTGAGAGCACATTTATCCCAGCTTGTTATTGTCATATCATTAAAAACTCTGACTTAGCTTGTTAAAATTCTTCTGATTAAGTTTAATAAACTAGGAAGAGAAGGAGGTAATCCAGTGAAAGGAAGGCAGTAGTAGGTCACACTGTACTTCACCGCTGACAATGGGGCATTACCAGTATGGTGTTTTGGTATTTTTTTTTGGTTAGTTTGGTTTTGGGAGGGGTAGTGGGTGGCTTTGGCCCCTCACAGGACTGGGCAGGTACAGCTTTAAGCAGGTCTTAAAGTTCCTTCTATAACTCAGTGGTTTTGGAATGTCCACCGTTCACTGCCTCTAACACAGTTCCTCTTCCTTCACAAAATAAATCGTAAAGTGCACAGTGAATGAATGGCCATGAATGAAATTTCCATCAAACGAAAAACAAAACCTGTCTTCTGCATTACTAGGATGTAATAAACTGCACAGCTGCTTGTGGTTCATACGGTGTCAGCTTTGCAGCAATGATTCTGCTGTTTTCAAAGTGACAGGTCTTGCTTGATCTCTTCCCGTAGCTGTATTCTCAGCTGTGGTGAGTGGCACTGCCTTCCTGGGAGACTTTTTGCTCCAGGACATGGGAAATGCTTGCACAGAAATCCTTTTTCTGGGAGTGTAACCTTATCTCTGAGATTTCACTTTGATTCCTTGGACACTTGGGGGAAATGTAGGAGATCTGACAGTAAAGGAAAGCAGTGATGTGTAGCTAACTAATGGGAGTTAGAAACCACATTGTAGCAATGAAACTTTAATGCTGGAATGTTTGATAAAATGTTTTCTGTTGTGATCAATTAAAACCAGTTTCCCTGTAAATTGCATAGTAAGCTCTTTGCCAGATATACCTGACTTTAAGTCTTGCCAAGGCTGCTGTCAGACCATTTCAGTTTCTTGTACATTTTTCATCCTGGGGAGCAATTTGTAACTTCCACTTGGTCATGCTGGTGTGGGGCAAAGGGAGGAAAGTGAAGCTGCTGTTCAGTACCAGAAAAATGCAGCTGTTCAGCTGTCCTGTCCGATCCCCTTCTCCTGCCTAGCTGAAGCTGTTGGATGTTTCTGAAAGCAGCAGCTTCAGAGGGGGGTGATTGCTGGGAGCACAAACATGACAGTACCTGGGAATGCAGTGGAGGTGGGGCAAGAGGTGAGTAGAGGATGACAGGCAAATCTTTTGAAATGCCGTGACATTTGAGAGAGCTGTGGAATTGAGGATGCTTGGAAATGAGGTACAGGAATGGTTCAAAGACAAGAAAGTGCTTTAGAGAAAGACATGCAGAGTTGTTTTATTTAGCATAATAGGAAGAGGATAGGGAGTTTGGCTCAATTAAAGTGCCTAAGTAGCTTCACAACCAGTATAAGAATCTTCTTTAATCTGGAAAAGAAAGGCATAGCAAAAGCAAATAACTAGAATTCAAAGTTGAGCAAACTCAAATAAGAAGCAAGGTATGCGTTTTTGAAAGAAGTGATTAATAATCACTGAAACAAACTGCTCAGAGAAGGGGTGGATTTTCCCACTCCTGTCTTTAAATCAAGGCTGGATACCTTCCTACAGGGCATGCTTCATTACTGGGATCAGTGGAGGAATGTTTTGATAATGTATTGTAGAGGAGAACGTTAACCGAAGTTCCTGGGTGAGGTACGGTTTGCATAAATTGAATAGGAAAATAACACTTGAGTTGGAGAGAAAGTTGAAGTTCAGCAGTTTCATTTGAGAAGAGAATGAAGAATCAAACTCTAGGAAATGTCATTTCCTGACTCTTGTGGAGTAACAGTGAGCTGGAAAATTAGTTGTATGGATGGCTGTGGAATGATACTCATGAAAAATTAATGACAATAGCAGAAGACAGGAAAAATCCAGGAAACATTTCCATGACTTAAGTTTTATAAAAGCTTGTTTTCATTAAAATCTAAACTATGTACTTTAACTGAGCTGCCAAAATCCCTGCAGTTTTTTTTTTAAACAGCAAGTAGTTATGGCAAATAGCTTTTCTGAGAAGCAGACTTGCAGAGAATGTAATTATGAGAGATTGATGGATTTCCCCCCCTGTTGTGTTTGTATGGGTCTCTTCCTAGTCTGGAGCTGGAAGCTGTGTTCAAATGCTGCTCAGCCCACACGACTTTCTTTTATGGCTCTGCACTGAACTCTGAAGATCTGAAGAGACTTTGGGGTGAGAACATCATTTGCCCTTTCTTGTAGGGAAGCCAACCTTGTGAAAATCTTGTCCCTTATGAAAGGCTGTTTGAGCTGCATTTGCTCAATTCATGTTGAGATTTACATGTCAAGCAGCTCCACTCACCTTAATGGTACCGATTGCATACCAGTGTGTCACTCTTGGGAACTGAGGATGCAGGAATCAGGCATAACAGGCTTTGGGCTATAAATTTTCCAAGAACTGAAACAGGAAAAATAAAGGGGAAAGCCAAACTGTGAACATTCAGTTTTGAAAAAGGAATATTATGGAGTGCAGCATTTCTGGAAATGGTATTTAAATAATTGGAATAGCCCTTAGCTCATCTTTAGAGTGTGCATCTGTCTGGGTCTCATGTCCAGAGAAGAAGAGACCTCATGTTTTAAAGTACTGAAGGCTCAGTAATACATTCCAGTAGAAGCAGAAAGAATTCTTAATACTTGAATTCAGTGCAAGAGGTGGAGAGTGCTCTAGAGCTTGCTGAAGCAGAAGAACCAAAGGATGCATTTCACAACAGCATCCAAGGAGGTGCCAAAGCAAAGGGTGGCCCATGGCAAGCTTGTTGCTGCAGGTACTGAAATGCAGAGACCTGGTCTGCTGCCACGGGTTCAACAGCAGTAATGTGCTGCTGGTGCTCCGCTGCCTCAGAGCACAGTGAATCAACTTTGGTTACTGCACACACGACAAGACAGAACTATCAGGGATGCAGCTGACTGAACAAGTCTCCGGTTTGCTAGTCCTGCAGTGGCCAAGCTTTTGCTATCACCTAGTGGCTGTATGTGATACTTCACATTAATCTGCACAGAGGAGTTTGACTGCTGTTCCTCTCTTCAGGGACTTCTCATTCACAGAATTAACTTAGAGAAACTAAATAATACCAGGTGAATAAA
Source organism: Syrrhaptes paradoxus (assembly GCA_013400615.1). Taxonomy (NCBI): domain Eukaryota; kingdom Metazoa; phylum Chordata; class Aves; order Pterocliformes; family Pteroclidae; genus Syrrhaptes; species Syrrhaptes paradoxus. Next base: position 42,083 of record VZTO01004012.1, read on the forward strand.
TAGTTTATCAGTGCAGAAGCTGCATGTAGAATGGGGCTGCTTGTTAGTGTTTTTTCATTGACATGGAGTTTTGTGCTTCACAGACATGGCAAAGCTGGCAAAAGGGGATCTTAAGGGGTTTTTTGAAGTTTACTGTGAAAACTCAGCAAACCTTGAATTGAGAAAAGCCCTGTGTCAAAATCCATGAAGTTGTTATTTGGAAAGCAACACTTTTTTACACTTCTTAGTAGCCTCCTAGGTTTAGTGTGGAAGGCATTTATGTGCCCAGAGAGCAGCATATACTGTGCCACAGCGAGTGGCATACTGTCTCTGGCAGCATACAGCTGATGTTATTCTGCTTCCAGTAGCTAAGAGCCTTTATCTAATACCCTGTGGCCTGGTGTGAGATTACATATTGTCCTTTCTCTGCCTTTTAACAAATACATTATCTTTATGGTTGATTCATTTAGACAAAGAAAATATTTGAAGGAGAAGATGCTTCTGGAGGACAAAGACTATGAAGTAATGACTTGTCAGCTCTCCAGGGATTTTGCAGACATGACTCTTATAGAGGTTTGTTGGTATGTGGTACAAATGTGGTTGTTTTTCTGTTATTTCCTTCCAGGTGTCTTTTCACAGTGCAGAGTATTGTGACTAGCTGTGACTTGCTTGCTTGCCCCAGCTTGTGCTTTGTAAAACTGATCTTAGTCCTCTTGGAAACTGAACTCAAATGTGGTAGTCAAGGGGAGAGGTTATTGGGAGACTTGGCTTCTAGTAAGAAGTCAGCTAATTCTGAACTGACAGTTTCTAAAGAATTGGGAGGAGGCATGCCTCGGTCTGCACGGGTTTTGTACACCTCTTACCTTCCTGTGCACAGTGTTTAGGAGTCAGGATCAAGAGAGTGCTGGGGTGAATTTTACCATAGACAATGAATTTTTTCTGCTTTTTCTTTTCTCACAGATAATCAGGCAAGAGATGAGAGATGAAACACTGTTCTTGCCTTCTGTTCCCCATGCAAACAGCATAGGTCTCGCTTTGATTTGGGGTGACTCGAGCATATTTCTTTTAATTGGTAAAGGAAACGCCTCCTCTTTTTTTATCCACATGAGTTTACAGAGGCTCCTAAATGCTATGAAGTGTTGTCATAAAGGATAATTTGTCAGTGCTGGCAGTAGAGCTTTTGCTCTCTGAAGCTGATCTGGTCCTGGGCCAGATAACACTCTGTCTGTTCTAATGATGAAATACAAGACATCCTAATGGGGAAGCTGGAACTAGTTCAGAAAGGGGAATAAATAAGTGCCATAGATCTTCAAAAAGCTTGAGAAATCACCCAGAAAATGCAGACTATTGAGTGCAATTATTTCTCTTTCCACTCTTATAAAGGAAATGGCTGTTTTGATGAAACTGTAGAATAGAAACACTGAAAACAGGGTTGTAGGGAAACACTGCTGTGAGAAATCCATTGGGGCTGTCTTCCAGGAGTGTTGAATGAACTCAACACTGAAAGAAGTCAGATGGAGTTGTTCATCACTGATGGAAAACAGGCCACAACTCAATCTGTTCTTCCTTGAGTTCATACACTATTGTTTTACCTGGCATGCTCAGCATTAGAGCAGATACTTCAAACCCTGCACATCCTTACTGTCCTCAGTTACACAGAACCTGCTTTTTAAGTGTGAATATTCAGGATTTTCAATGGCCCATCCAGGCTGCAGTAAACTGAATTATTTTATTCATTAAACATATTCAAAAATAATGTGGAAGTAAAAGCACCTGTTTCCTATGAAGTTTACAGCTTAAATTAAAAAAAAAAAGATGTAAAATCTTCAGGAATAAACTGCAGAAATCCTAAAAAAAAAAATTTNACTCAGGAGCCTCAGAGTGGAATAAACTGCAGAAATCCTAAAAAAAAAAATTTGCATGCTTTGAGTCCCTGTTCTTCCAGGTTTCTGTGGACAGTAAATTCCCTTTATGCCCTTGAAAAAGCATGTAACTTTTTCCTGTCTTGTGTCTCATAACAGAAGGAAATGTTTTAAGCAGCAGATGGCAGCCAAGCCCCGTTACAAAACATGCCTCTGAACTGCAGATGGCTGAGATAAAGGCAAAACTCATTCACACTGTGCTTGGCCAGACTGAGTGAACAAGTACAAACATGCTGACACCTGGAGGACTCCGTGTAGTAATGTCATGTAGGAAGAGAAGCTGGAGCCTATTTTCAGTCCAACACACTTGTCAGCACAGATGTAACTAAGGCCAGCTACCTCCCAGAAAAGAGACTTCCATAAACTGTGAAGATATCTTAATAAAAGTCAATGGCAAATGAGTAGAAAGACATTGACACTGTAGGAGCTCTCCACCTGGTTGGTTTTCTTCTTGTTTCCTAGGCAATCTTACATTTTAAAAGAACAAGATGACACTTCAGTACAAATGTGTATTAATAAGAAGCAGTTGGTTGCAAACCTGCAGTTCTGCACCAGTTACACTGGGGAGAGTGGTTGCCTGAGGTGGATCAGGAGCTTTGCCAGGTGTAAGACCTTGCCATTGGTTTCCCCGAGGATTCTGGATGTATCAGAGCAAAGCAGAGCTTAATTATAAGCACTTTGGTTCGTTCCTCCACTCTCTGTATAATGTGTTTCAGTGGTATGTGGGGTTTTGGGTTTCTCCAAACTCATTGTGAGGGAGGTAAGGGGGGGGTTAGGTGGAGAAGACCCCAGCTAACGTAGATGTGTGTGACTATGCCTCCAGTACCTGCAGTGGAAACAGATTTAGTTGGTGAAAAGCAAGTTCATTTGTGAATCTAGAAACTAATACAAGAGCCTCACAGGTTGTGAGCTGCCTGTTGTCATTTTAACAGAGTACCAGAGTGCAGCCAGAACACAAAGGCTATTCTTTCCTTTATATCCAGACTTAATCAAAAGCTATTACTAGTTTATTATTTTTTCAATCATCAGATGTGTGTTAAGGGCAATAGGGCTGCTTGAGACAATGACACCCTGGCCCCTGTTGGGACCAGGTCAGGCAGTGGAGGTAGATGAGAGTTTTCTCCCTGCTCTGCATCTCTGCAGCACCCGAGAGCTGCCCTGGGCAGTCAGACCCGGCACAGGTTGTTCACAGGAACCCAGGAAGCCTCTGATACAGGCTGGGACTGAGCCCAGCTCTGTGGAGTTGGCCAGTTATCTTCGTTTAAAAGACCATAAGAGTTCTGTCAGTACTTAGCAGTGCCTGTGTAAGACACGCTGTTCTGAATTTGCCTTCTCTGACTTATGATACTTGCATTAGCTTGACCTAGAGGAATGATGTGGCGTGTAGCATCCTTGGAGAGCTCTCTACCAGTCTAACTCCCACCTCGTTGAACACAGGCTGTGGAGAGAGGTGTCCTGTTACCACGGCCAGATGCACCTGCTCTTAGCACACCTGGGAAGCGCAATTACAGCTCCAGGTTGACAGATGACCTCTTCAGGGCCATGTCCCTTTTCCTGCCAGAAGTATGTTTGGAATCACCAGCTGTTCCATCTGGGTTAGTGTGGGTTGGCAATAGTTATGACATAAGAAGAAAGTTAAGGGTATGTGAGGGGTTCATCTGTCAGTTTGTGAGATAAAAAGATGTGTGTCTGAGTGTTCCTCCAGCCCAGCCTTTCCTCTCCCATCTGTATGCGTTGGACGTGTTCAGACAGGTGACATGGAGAGCTTTGCTGGGCCTCCTGTCAAACACTGATGAGGAAGAATGCCGATTAGCAACAAAGATACAGACCAGGGAAGTTGTGGTATTGGGTGGCTGTGGTTGAAGTGGATGGTTTATGGCTTCTATCTTGATTAATTGAACAGCCTAGAAAACACAGCTCATGCCCATGGATCCAAACCCATAGCCTCCCAAAGCCTGGGAGCTCCTGATACCCCTGCAGAGGAACTGGGAGAAGGAAAGGAGTGGTACACCTCCTAGAAGGCAAATGGAGAGCCAGGAGGAATCATCCCCTGCAGCCTTTCTGCCATCAGTAACGCATGCTCGAGGAGTCCTTTCTATGCTATTGAAACTCTTTGTAGCCCAAGGAATCTGGTTTCCCAGCCGGGTTTGCAGACTGGTGGTAGAGCACAGTCATCTGCTGTCTAAGGCAAGGTGTGACTCGCAATGTTCTTATCGGCAGCGCACTTAGTCTGCCACTCCAGTTGCCTTGCACTGGGACTCCCCATAAGCTGGGCTGCCGCATTCGGCATAAGGACGGGTATCGTGGTCTGATACCGAGCTGTCAGTAGTAGGAAGCTGTTGTGCTCTTCCAAAGCATCCGCTAGAGAGGGTGACAGGACATTGGCAGTGTCATACCCAAACTTGCAGGGAGCAAGCAGGAATCTAGTAGGGGAAGAGAGATGCACAGACTAGTATTTCTTGCCTTGTTTCTGCTTGTGAGCAATTTGCAGCTGCTGTAGAGCTGAAAAGGCTGAAATGATATTTCCCCTCCCTCCAAAGCCCTGTCTTGTGCTTCAGCAGTAAAGGCAAATGTCAGTATGGCAAGGACCCTAGGGTGTCCTCTGGAGAGCTTTGCATCTTAGCAGCTGTCCCCAGCACATACATGGCAGTGGGGCAATAAAATGTTGCTTAGTGCTGCTGTCCTACAACTGATTAGGTCAGCTGTAAATATTGGGGCTGTGCTGTAAATACATACATGCATGCTACCAGATTGTGCTGACTTGTTAAATATAAATGAAAACATAATTAGATTTATAATGTGTCCCTCCCCCTCCTCATGCCCAATACCATAATTTACTAAAGGGGATGGAGGGTGGAGGGAGAAGAACAAGCCCTCACAACCTGCTGAAATATCATTATTAACATGCACATGAAAAGTCAATTATGCCAGAGGGAGGTATTTAAGTGAAGTGAGTTTCCATACTCTGGGATTACACCTTGGGGATTATATATTTCTTATTTATTTATTTATTTTCCCTGACATCTCTGCTGCTGCTTAGCAGTGAGGAACAAAAATGTTACTAAGATATTTTGGAATCCCCTAAAGAAATAGCCAAATCTACAGATAAATAATTGTTCCCATCCCCATCAAGATTCTCCCTTGTCACCATATCATCGAGACTCTACATTCTGCCCAGTCAGTGCAGGTATGTTTTCTGGTGTTTAGTTTTAAGTGACACCAGGGACTGGTCTTCCAAGGCTTCCCTGGGGAGGACGTTTACTGTACTGTTATTATTAGTTGCAGTATTTATTATTTGTATTATAGCAGTGCCTTGAGGCTTCTACTGGGACTGGGATCCCGTTAGGCTGGATGCTGTATGTGTGCATGGTAAAAGGCAGTTTCTGCCTCAAAGAGCTCTCGGGCTAAATGGAAAGAGCAGACAAAGAGTGGGAAGGCAAAGGAAGTAGGAAAGGGTGACATGAGGTATCGAAAGTCACAGAGGAAACCTCCCAATGCAAGATACAGCTCTTTGAGGCTGACTGTGTAACATTAGAATTCTCCAATTAATCCCAATAATTCTTTGTTACTATTCAAACCAACAACAGTATTGGATCCCATTGCCCATTTTCAGAGTAAGGTGAGGTTTTCCATCCGGGATGTTCTGCTAATGGAAAAGCCAACTCTGACCTTTTGCTTCAAATTGGACAGTTAGGACAGTGACCAAGGGGAGCTCTGGGTTCAGATCTCTGCTCCGTTTGATTCAGGATGGTAAACTGCAATCTGATCCAGGGAATGCAGACATCTTAATGCAAGTCTCATTTCCAGGCTTCTCAGGATATCCAGTAGGGATTACTTCCACTGTGTCCAGCAGGAAATGGTTTTTAAATTACTTGGATACTTACCCTCTTGCCCATTTACAGGGTCCTTTGAAAATATATGTGCTTATTGGAACATTTAGCCAGCTAAGTACTTAAATTCTAATTACTTTTTGAACAGAAATTTGCATCTGAGATTGAAACAAGATTTGCATGTGGGCTAATCAATGAAAAATGTAATCAAACCATAATTCAAGTAAATTCAATAAAGTACGCTGGGAAAAAAATAGGCATGGCCTGTTGTAAGACTCAAAAGACATAGTTGGTTCAAGTCTTGAGAATATTGCTGGTGTCCTAGACTGTGAATGAAAGATACCTTCTGTTGTGTGTACTGAGTCTTGTACATTTCTTCCTTTCTCTGTTTCCCCTACTGAAAATAAGCAGATCTTTATATCCAGGGGAAGAACTTAATTAGCATCTTAAAAAAAAAAAAGAAGTAATTGCAAACAAATACAAAAAAACCTTAAGACTTATAAAGCTCATCCAGAAGTGAATGCACAAAGACCTGTTGGGTTCCTCAAGCACTTCTGAGCCCCTGCATCACTTCACTTGCTTTGCTAATCATGATTTTCCCACACGTTCTTTCCTAAGGCATGACAAATTTCATGGTGTATGTTTTGCTGAATTGTTGACTCTTGTTTTTCATTCCTGCTAAGTTTCTAGTGAGACGTAAAAGAATGTGAGCAGGGCTCCATGTGCACACAACTCTGCAGTGTCTCCTTTGCTTTTGTCCTGCTGGGGAGTCACTTCAGACGAGCCGTGGGTCAGTGGAAACTGAGTTGGACTAAAGGGGAAACCAGCTTAAGGACCCAAGGCTGATAATTGTACCTTATCTAGTGCCTGGATAATTGCTCGGAAATACCTGCTGAGTTGCCAAGGCTGTGTTAAGGCTTGTCAGTCTTTAATAAATCTTAAGGACTTAAGATCCTATTCTTTGATGCCACCCATCACTTCCCAATGCAGAGGTAGGGCAAAACACGGCAGCAATGCTGAGCACTCCAGCTCGGCTAATCTGGCAGAATGCATCACAATCTTTATAAATGTGTGAGAAGGGCTGTGCAAGAGCTCCTGAAAAGGTCATTGGTATTTTTGGAGCGATAAATCATGGAGGGAAAGATTTGCATTTTGGCTGTATAAAATCCAGGGCTGGATTAGAGGGAGCATACTTTGCAGTAATATTTCTCTCCTGACTTGTTTTATTAGCTTCCTTTAAACATGTTACATTATTGCTTATAGAATTTCATTTACTTGGATTGGCAGCTTGATAAATATGTCTATTGGCGATGATTTGGATTGCTCTGGGCATTAATATTATTAAAACCTGTCACAAGGAAATGTCTGAAAGATGACTTACTGTAAAGATTACAGCATGAAATAAATCATACAATGGTATTTGTTACCGTTTATGGCCTCTTGGAGCCGAGTCAATCCCTTTTTATGTTGCATTATTTTTCAAGTTTTTATAGCCTTACATTATATATCGCTGTCAGAAATGAACAGATGGGGTGTCAAACACGAGCCTTCTGAATAATTCCCACCCTCGGGTTATTTGTATGAAGGACAAGTGTAAAACTGTGTTCTCAAGAAAAAGGAGATAGATAGAGGTGGAGAAAGTGTTGTTACAGTGAGCAAGATCCCTTTTGTCAGCAGGCACATTGTGCTTTTGATCACTACCTGGTATTTACGCTACAGGGTGGAGCGCTCTGGAAAATTTAGCAGTCTGTTGGCATAGCAAAAAACCTCAAGTTAGACAAGTTTCGTGTTCCCTCAGCTTTAGAGATGTGGAAGGGGTGTTAGAGTGATAGCCAAACCTCACAGGGTTCGTACAGGAACATGGAAAATTGTGGGTACCTGTAGATACCTCTCAAAGCCTTTGTGGGTGGAACGCTGAAGAGTCCAAACGACATTTCTGCAGTTTGGGACACACGGAAGATGAAAAAATATTTTGGACACTGGAAGCTTGTGAACTGATGTTAGGCAGGGAGCTCCTCTGGGAAGGGGAGATAATATTTTGCATTCCACTTTTTGTTGTGTTGGAAGTCCCATTTTTTGTGTTGGGTATTTTTGAGGAGTATTTGTCAGGGTGACAGGGTGAATGGGGTGACAGTTAAGCTCAGCAATACCCATGCAGTTAATTAGATTTGTCCGAGTTGAAGAATTCAGGTGAAAGGCATCATCCATGGATGCTTCCCCCAAGCTTTCTCTCCAAATCTCCACCCCCCAGGATCTTGTATGGGCACACAGGATGTAAATCAGTATTATTTTTGGAACATGACCCTTCTTGGTACAAGTGGATCTTTAAGCACCCCAAGACCGTGTCCTGTCGATGCAGGCTGGCTGAGTCTTGCTCATCAAACACTGAGGCCTTATCTTCGCTGGCAGTTGCACAACCAATACGACTGAGGAGTCATGGTGATGGAGCAGACACTTGAGTGCATTTCTGACCCAGGATACCGACCTTCCTTGGTGTGCAAAATCCGCCTGGACTTGTTTTGTGCAGACTGCATTGTCTCTTGAAAACCAAGTCTGGCATTGAAAGAGGGGTTTCACTTTTTTCTGTTTCTTTTCCCCAAAACCCTATAATAAGCAAAAGCATCCTCCAGCTTTAAGTCACTGGAGATGTTACTGGTGACTCTAACAGGACTCTTCTTCCATCAGTGTTTTACTTCTTTATTCAGTTTTGGTTGAATTTTGTATACAGGCCTCCAGTTATATCCTTCCCTGCTGCCCTCCTGGAGAGTAAAACATTCCGAATACTAAAAGAAAGTCTCTGCCTGTACATATAGATTTTTTTTCTTAACTTCAGTTCGTATGCGTGCTCACTGTATTTGGCACCTAACCACCCTGTGATTTTTAGCCAGCCTCCATTCCTTACAAATTTAATCAGCTAATCCAAAGTTTATTCAGCTTCTTCCTGAAGTTCTCTCTCCTTGTGTTCATGTATGCCGGTCTTGTTTCTCTGGGACTGTTAGAGATCAGAGAGCCGTAGCCTTTGCAGCCTCTCCCTATATTCCTCAGTCGCTTTTCTATATTTCATGTGAAAATACAAAATCTCTCTTCTCCAGGCCCTTGTCCCACATCTATCATCACGCTTGCATAAGAGTTTCAGGGATTCACATTCACCGTGCGAAGCACAGTTGTACTGCACATGGGAGCTGGAGTTGCACACACCTGTACATACTAATCTGATTCCACGCTGTACAATAGTATAATCACTTAAAGAATTTGCATGACTGATGATGTGAGTTCTGAGTGCATAAGGATAAGTTTCGTAATTAGCTTTCCCTGTGAACTTGTGCAAACCAGTCTATTTATAATTTGGTCAGCTCCTGATTTTTAATGAGGGTGCTGAGAGTGGCTGAAGCCTCTGGCAGCATGCATTTCAGATTTTAATTACCCACAGTAATTCTGACAATTACACCAATGTCATAAATCACATCATAATGACCCATTAAAAAACCCACCCGTATTTAATGATTCGACAGGGATTGAAATTGAACAGATATGCAATGGCTGAACAAGGAGCCAAAAGCTGCATGAAGTTTCAAAGTCTTCCAAATCTTTTCATTGAGCTGTGGCTCCAGAAGGTGAAGAAACTTTGTGTAAAGTCTCTTTCACAGGCCAAGTCCTGATTTCCTCCGTAGGGGATTGCTTTTCGTGGGGTGAAATCTGTTCCTGTGTGCCAGGCTGGAATTGGGCTTCTCCGTGATTCGAGTCTTGGTAGTTAGTTGGGCATTCTTGTCTCCGAGTCAGGGCGAAGTTAGGATGTCACTTACTCTCAGCAATGCCAGTACTGTAGTCACCAGCATCCCCGGATGTCATGCAGGCATAGTGGCATTGGTTTTTAACCAGAAAACTTGAGTTTTAGCAGGGATAGCATAGAGATACAGCTCACATATTTTTCTGTTCTGTTACACTGTTTGTGGTTTGATGAAGTGTAGATTATCTCTCTTGTGTGTGGTGCTTAATGCCCTTCTTGCCATTAACCGTTGTTGAAGACGGTCAGCATCCCATTGCTTCTGTAGCGTTTTCTCCTCTGGTTTTTTCTTGCCTGGTGTCACCATGTTCCGCCTCTTGCACAGACCTGAAACAACTGGGCTAGGCTGGGTCTGCAGGTCAGTCCTCTGAGGAGCAGAGTCCGTGCGAAGTTACCACCAGTTCAGCCAAAAATAAGGCTGTGCTACCCAGTGTAGTCTGTCATTCAGCTGGGTCCCGGCTCCCTGGTTTTGGCCCTTCGTGAAAAATCACTTACAGTATCGAAGATCTTGAGTAAGCCAAGTTCTGCTCTTTAGATTATTTTGCTATTAATAACGTCACAATAAGTGGGTGGAAGTAGCTAATGGCTCTAAGCCACAAATGATCCCAAATGTTCCCAGTCTCTGCTCTCCTGTAAACCTTGACAGATTGGGAGTGCTTAGTAAAATATTGTAACACTCAACACACATTTACAAGACAGCGATCTGTCCCATGACGGCTTCCAGATGTGTGAGTGTGTGCAATTTCATAATTCAAGAGCAGATTCTATTGCCCTCTGCAGATCCCCCATCAGGCTGTTCATAAATGCTGCTCGTAATTAAATTAACCCACTAACTAGCCATGCAAATTTTGATAAGCGGTGACCAAAAAAATAAAAATATGGAGCTGTTGAGATGCTCTCAGAAAATGCCAAGGTTGTCTTGAGAGATTATTTATCATCATGAGAAGGCTTGTTTTTTTCCCTTCCTGTTTGCCAAATTCTGCTTTGTCCCTTCATACATGACAACTGTTTCAAGGTTTTAATCTAATAATTAGGAGCTGAATTTTGACACCCTTACTCAAGCTGTCTGCTGTCTTACTCTCTGAACAGCCTTTCTGGATTCTAAGCAAGCCTCTGTTTTGTGTGTGGGTAGCAGAATCAGGCTTTAGTGTTTAAAATACAACCTGTGCCCAGCCCAAGTAGCAATGAAAGAAAAAAAAAAATGCACATACACATGTCCATGCCAAGGAGAAGAAGCTGCATTTTATTTAGCCCTCCTGTGACCTCGGAAGCGGAGAAGGAGACTTCAGGAAAGATCTCACAAGGGATGTTATGAATAATGAGCTGCTGTTTGCTGTCAGAAACAATGGCTCGTAGCTCTGACACATGAGATCTGCCTGCAGAAGCAGCATCCAGCTTCCCCACCATAACTGCGCTGTATGGCTTTGCAGAAGTGTTGGAGTCCTTACACCTGGTTTATATCTGTGGCTGAACAACATGGAAAGTGTTAGCTGGGGGAGGCCATTTGGATGGATGTTGAATGCAGATAACAAGCAGAAGATGTCTTTTCTTGTACGTCTCTCAGGTTTCTGTAGTGAAGTAGACCCTAGTGCACCTAGGTCACTGTTTATGTAGTTCAGTCCGGTTATCCTTACACATTCTGAATTTCTCCAACTCTTCCGATTTTGCTGTGCAGATATCAGCTCTTCCTAAGGCATCATCCCCTAGAGCCCTGTTATTAGAGGATCTTGGCTCCGCTGTGAGATGTGGTGTCAGACGGTGCCTGTTGGACTAGGACTCAGCCCTTCTATTTGTGTCTTGTCGCTCCCGATGCTGTGTGTCTCCGTGCTGTGTTCTCAGTTCAACGTAGTCTGCCTTTATTGTTCACGTTATGACTCTAAATAAAGCAGGAGTCCCCAAACTTAGTGCGGGACTGTAAGTATTGCTGTGATATAGATGATAACTATAGATTGCTTTTATTTTAGTGTATTCTGTGTAGCCACACTGGCTTCACTAGGATTATGTGTGCGTTGCTTAGAGGCAGATTGGGTTCAGTGGATGTAATTAAGAAAAATTTAACTACTCATTTTTAAGATTGGTTTTACTCGTTGCCTGATGTATTTGTTAATTATTGGATGGAATACTCTAAATTATAACATTTTGCAATGACACAATACCTCTGTGTCGATTAATTAAGCTTCATAGTTCCTTGTGAGGTAGGGAAATACTTTGAAGCAGTGTGATTGGAGTGATACAATCCGTGGTGATGAATAAGCCAAGTCCAGACAAACACCATATTCTCCCAGCACAGGCCTGGGAGCGAGAAAAGGGCTTTGCAGCAGCTTCACAGGCAATTTTCATTGCGTGTGAGAAACTCCACTCCTCCCTGAAGGAAAAGGTTAACATATGTGCAGATCTGGGAGTAATTCAAAAAACAATAAGAGGATTCCCAAGTGAGATATGAACCGAACAGCCCACATGCCAAGTGTTAAATCATCCCCCAAGCTGCGGTACAGAGGCAGGGGAAGGACATCGGGACGTTTGTGCTGGTGGGCCAGGACTTTCCCCGTCCAGCTGCGGGTGCAGCCTGCCCGTGTCACCGCACAGATATCCTCGGGTGTGTTTTCTCTGGAGACTTCTGCGCACAGATTTCTCCCGTGTGCAGGTTTCTGGAGACCAATGGTGCAACTCTTCCAGGCCTTGCTTGTCTGGAGCTGCTTTGTGAGGAGGCTTCTGCCCCTTTATCTCTCCCTGGGCAAAATTTAGGACCCAGAAATGAGCTGATTCCTGAGGATTTGCTGCTATTCTGTGCCTACAGCCCAGGAGGGAAACCCATTGAGCACAGACCTCAGTGCGCGCACGTGGCGTTCAGACGCATTTTAGCCACATTTTCCCACAACACGTTGTGGAAGAGCTGATGTTGGAAGACTGCAGGCGAGGGATTCAGCAAAGCTTTAGGGCTTTGCAAAGGCATTATGAAGAATTTAAAGATAGCTTGTCAGCAGGAAGTTGTTGGCAGCTAACAATTTGATAAAAGGACTTCCACTCCCTTCCTCCTAATGCTATAGACAACTGTTAATCACTTCTGTGAGTCCTCAAATGAAGTTTGAAACATCTTGGATACATCTGACCATCTTTAGTGTAGCCGAGAGCTACATTATCTGCTTTGATTCCTGGAAACATGAGTGACTGGTTTATATTAGGTCATGGCTGTGGAAACAACCAAAAAAAATGGTTTAACATGTTATAGCAGTCTCAGCTTGGCTCTGGTACGCCGGACTGAACTGCCACTTTGGATGATGTGTAAGGTATTAAACTGAGCTTACTTGCAGTATTAGACCAAATTTTTCCCTGGGTTTAATGGTGGGCTGTTCTAAAAGACTCGGTTCATCTGTGGTTGGGCACAGACTGATTGCACCGGTGCCTGACGCTGGGAACAGTATTGTTGAATGCTCAGCTGCTTTGCACCACGCTTGCAGAAGTGCCCACGGCCCAGAGCACCCGGTGCCTTCGTAAGCCAGCTCCACATCTCTGGTAACGTGCTCTTGTGCTCTCTTGGCATTCTCTTCAGTGCGCTGTAAGTGGTAAGGACCTCAGATGAGAATGGGATGGAGAAAGCGAGGTAACAGAGATGGCAACGCATGGCATCGTGTGAATGAGCTGTTTTATTTCCTGACTCGTGCAGAGCTGACACGGATCACGGTGCACCTACAGCATAGTCAGTCTGACCCAGGTACCCTGCTGATGGCTGGGGTGACTGTAGCTCAATCAGAGACTATTTCTGTGTCTCTGAGTACTACAGCACATCAGTTCCAGTGCCCTCATCCTCCGAGTCCAGTGCAGAATGATTTACGAGTCTCTCGGGAAAATCAGATTTCGGTAAGAATCGTGTAATTTGCAGAGGATGTGGTAGGAGGAACCCTTAACAAGAGAATGGTTCGTTAAATCAGAATGTGCTTGGCTTTGGCAAGGTGGGTGCCGTTACGTTAAAGTGAGTTTCTTGCTGTCTTTTCCCTCTATCTCCTACTCTAGGGATCCAACAGGTGTTTCCTCCCAGGCGTATATATTTCTCATAATATTAGAATGAGGAGTTGTCATTTCTGACAGGTTGTGTATATAGATGATGGCTTTATTATGATAGAGATATATACATTGACTGATTGTTAAATCTGAGTCAAGTAAGGGAGCCTGTGAGAAGATAGTCTCTAACTTGCCAAAATACCATTTAATTACTGGCCTAAGGATTCGTTACCTGAGGAGGAGACGGGGCTCATAGGTGCAATTACTTGCAGTTAGCACAGGGCTGCATGGAGAGGCTGGAGACATCCCGAGGGTACGTGCTCCCCTTTCCCTCCGGGTTTGTACTAGCTTGCTAAATTCAGCAGAGACAGTTTGAAGCCTCTCCCTGCCCCTTGTTAGAGATGCAAAATTACCTTCGTTTTGCTGAAGGGTGGGTAATTCAAAGCTGATTAAAAAGTTTCATGCAGCATGCAGTTTGGCTGTGAAAGCTCTGCCTGCCCTTTCCTGCCCGTGCCTGTGCCACGGGGGACGCGGACAGCCCTTCGTTCAGCGTCACCTCCCCAGCAGCACTGTTCTACAGCAGGCCTTGGAAACAGTTTGATGTTCGTAGCAGCATCTGATTGAATGACTTTTGTTTCGTATGGTCTTGTTGCTGCTTCTGAGCTAACACAATGCTCACAAACACAGCTACGTATCTGAGAATATCCTGCAATATGGGACTAATGTAGAGTCTTTGAAGAGAAGGGGAAAATTCTTGCTGACTTCTTTTTGCTCTTAATCAAGACCATGTTTATATAATATTGCTTCAATTAATGTCCCCACTGAAGAACTCATTATTTAAAATAATCCTAGGGATGAAGTCCAAACATCACAACTAACACAATAATTTAAGGAAACACTTTGCAGTATGTTTTTCCTTATGTTTGTCTCTGCTGACATTGACAAATTCTTCCACCACACAACCCTTTCCCCCGTACTGTCATGGTTAATGTAACTTGTACATCTGAGTTTTCCCTTGCTACTAGGAGACATGAAAGCTGTGATGCAGATAAAGAGGGCATCTCGGCAGCAGCTGGAGATGTGATCTCAGCTTGGGTAAACCCTAGCTGCCACTGCTGAGAGGTTGGTGTGTGGATAGGAAGTTTCTCTCTGTGTTCTAGGAGTTCTGATGGCCAAGAAGAGAGCAGCAGAGTTATCCTAGGTTCAACAGGAATGTCCCACGGTGTGATGCTGTTCCACTGCACGAGGCTCTTCTGGCAGGTGTGGGGTATTTGCTTCTGGCATCCTCAGATGTCTTCCTCCTTGTTCTCCTAGAGTAAGCTGGAGCTTCAGTGCATTGATGTGGGTGGAGGGCACAGGTTTACTGCTGTTCATTTAGCAATGTTACCCTCCCTAGTTTCTAATTTTTTATTTTATATGCAGAGGTAAGGGACAGACCCTCCCCTGGAGGAGAGAGACCGAGGGTTTATCATTGCCCCCTTTTCAGGAGTGAGCTGCAGATCGAGTATCTTGGCCGGGGTCACACAGAGACTGTTGCAGTGGTGGGAGCCGAAGGCTCATTCTGTGGCCATATTCCCTTGTAATTTAGCTGGTAACCTGGAAACAGAGAAAGATCTCCAAGGTAACAAGGGATCAGTAAAGCCTTCCGTGTTCGTCTAAAGCAGGGCAGGCACCCTGTGTCAGGAGAGGATCTCAGCAGATGGACAAAGGAAGGACTGATTGACATCTATTTTATTTTAAAATTTGGTACATTGTGTTTCCAGACCCCCCTGTGGCTGTGACATTATTGATCTGGATATCTTTAAGACAGTTTGGTTTATTTATTTAATGCATCTAATCCGTAAAAGAACAAATCCCATCTAGAAATGGCAGGTTGTGCTCAGAGCTGCCAGAGAGCTGAGAGTAGGCAACCAAATCTTGCAATGAGGTGATCAAAGATTTCATCAAAAATACAGAATGTTCAAGCTGTTCTGCCAGCTGGGAGACTTGTAGCAGGCTGGAATTCATGCTGCTTGAAATGCTGCAGCTTCTTTCCAAGCAAATAAAAGGACCCTATTGCCCAGCAACCTCCAAAATAGGATTAGTCATTACAAATGGGCAAATATCCCAACAGGACTGGAAGCTCAGCTCTCTGAATTGAAGAGCTGTGTTTGAAAAGATCTTACAGGTGGGTTTACATAAGGAAAAGCTTACAACTGCTAGTGTGTCCTAACTCCCCGTGTGCCGCTTTTGTTTCGTACTGAGTGTTTTTGTGTAGCTAAGCTAGACGATGCAGGGGGCTCTTTATGAAGATTAAGGATGTCCCCAAAGGAAACCCGTGCATGGCAGCTATTGCACTTCATGGCCATGCAGTATCGTTGCTGTCACGTTGCTGGGACAGGCAAGCTCTCAAAGGCCTGGGAGTCAAAGATGCATTTTTGGGAGCGAGTTGGGTGCCTGACAGAGTCCCAGACTGTGCTGTGGGCTTTTAAAAGCTGTTTATAAAGTTGTTGAGGTGCTTAAAGGTACAAGTATACTCTTGTGGGATTTGTCATAACGCTTCAGTATTCCATCCCACTCAGGAGCCAGGGACAGCCAGATGGATGTACTTCACCAAAGGTAAAGGTCTAAGTCCTTCCGTCCTGTCTTCAGAATGGCTCACCTGTCCCTGCTGCTCAGTCACGACCCTGACTGCTCCTGTTGGTCTTGTAATTGCACGTTTCCTCTGCAGATTTCAGCAGTAATAGTTTTTCCAATTGTTCCTATAAAATAAGCTATAAAATAGATTGTGTTTTTAATTGTTTAGCTTCATTCAGCAGACTAATCGTTGGACTTCAGGCATGTTACATTAAATACAGCTAAAGGTTTCATTATTCAATTTAAACTAATCTAATTAGTTAGAGACAATCATTTAATTTGGTTATGATTCTAATCTCTCATCAGGAAACTTCTCCCTGACAAAGTCCTTTGTTCCTCTTTGTAAAAAAACTGCCAAGGAGTGAGTACTGCAGGGGTGCACTGACGGCACCGGTCGGATGGGTTACTGGGGGTGCTGGTGCGGTGGCTCTGACAAGCCGGGCTGGCCGACCAGCCGTGGGGCAGCGCACTGAGCAGTGCCCACTGCCCAGCACATTTTCCCAGATTAATTAGCTCATTTGAGAAACATGATCAATTAGCCAGGAAAAAAAACCAGGCCAAAGTAGTTATTAAGCTCCTGGCATTAAACTCGTGTTGTTGCCTTGCTCTGCGTTCTTAATGGTTTATGCCAACGTATAAGAATATTTCACTGCTGTAGGGTGCACTTGTAATCCAAATACTTCAGGGCAGATACTTCTTTTTATACGTAGTGTCATTCTGCCCATAGATACGGTACAGCTAAGAGATGGTTTAAGCCCAACTGAAGACAAAAATCTAAAATAAACCTAGTAGCTGGTTTAGCAAAATTCTGTTTTAAATTTAGAGTAGCAAGGAGCAAGCAGCAGCGAACCTGCAGGATCACACTTAGTTCTGCATCTTTGGTGATGCAAACTCACCACTGACTGGGCTGCAGGACTTCATGATGCCCTTAAGAGCTGCTAACTTCATTTACTGTGAGTTGAAAGACATTGTTCTTCTTGGGTCTTTGGAATATCTGCAATGAGAATGGAAATTTATTCCGAACTTCCCAAAGTTCCTTCTGCAAATTCTGAGTGACGCTTCAAGGTTTCCAGTAGAGAGAGACCATGACTGGAGAGTACATGGTGACCAGTGTTGGTAGCTGCTGTATTATTTGCAAAAGCACATGTGAGTGGAGGCCCCTTCCATCCTTCAAACAGAAAGAACAATCCCGTTCCCTTGAGGCTCCACAGGGTGGGTGCTCTGTTCCCAGACAGAGCTTGTAGCTCAGAACTGCAATGGAAGCAAAACCGACTTCAGCCAGTAGGATATTTATTGCGTCTCTTCCTCTGTTAATTTGGCGAAGGAGCTAAGATTTGTCCTCCTCTTGAGAATGTGGAGTATTAATTAACTGGAGACAGGCTGAGAAATGGATGGCTCTCTTAAGTGTTTTCCCTATACTTTATTATCATTCTCGGCTTTTAAAACAATGGCTGTGCCAAAGAAAAGATTAGAGTGAAGCAGAGATGGGTTTTTTTAATAACTAGAGAAAATAATGTCAATATACAGTGTATACAATCAGAACACAAGACAAATTATTTATAAGGGATATTTGAGTAAGAGGTAATTGTGACTCGAATAGATTAATGTATTTATTGCTACGTAAATATAAAGATGCATGAAAATCTATTGATTGCCTATAAGAGAAAGTAAATAGTATGTACTTTTTATATAATTTATATATCTCCATCTATAGTGACAGATACAGGTAGTGTACCTACTGCATCTTTATACCTATGTATGGAGAAGAGAGAGACTCAGAGCAAAAAGGATATTTCATCCTATCCATCAACGTCCTGCTCCCCTCCGGTGTGTTTTATCACTCAGAATTGTGGTACACGGAGTGCCGAGCTCTGAACAACAGTGTGCTTTTGGGGAGACCCGGAAACTATGACAGTCCTCTGGGTCACAACCTGATTTGTTGAAGGAGAAGGGTGGTTGCGTTAAAAGCTTGGATCCAAGAAGCCTGGCCTCAGTGTTGGCAGCTGGGAGAGGAGGCAGGCAGGAGGAGACAGAAGATGAGCTGGGAGAGCTTTCTAGAGCGAGATGATTGTGCAGCTATTGTCTGGCTTAAAAAGAAGAGACAGAGGCTGATGTTTCTCACTTAGTATTTGCCGTTGCTGATGGGACAGCAGCTGGCTGCATCTCCAGCTGCCCTGCCCATCCAAATCCTTTCTCATCCCTCACTGTGGTGCTGCAGACAAAGTTACAGCATTTTGCATCCCAACCATAGCAGAAAATAGTTATTTGGATGGAAGGCCCTGAGTGCCATTGGCGGTTCAGGTGCTTTGGTAAGCATTGCAGCAGGCGTAGTCTCAGTTTGGAGATTGTAACAGAGCTCAAAGCAATTGTATTTCCTGTGGGTTTGGATTTCACTGTGAGCGTTTCACACCCACCAAGCCCAGGCCTCTTCTGCACGTTGCCTCTCTCGTGGAGCAGAGAATTAGACGGGTCTTAGAGAGTCAGACCCACACAGAGGTAAACGTTACTTACACTTGCAAGAATGAGCATTTACTGGGGTCAGTGCTGATGCCAAGGACTTCTAGTCTTTCCCATGGAAAAATTTAGGTTTTCCAGTAATGCTGTAATTATCACCCTGTCATGTCACAAAGCAAACAGGTTGGCAAACCTAGGTACCGAACTGCATCTATGGCATAATCTAAACATATAACGGTAATTAAATCTGACAGCTTAATAAGATACTGAAATTCAAATGTACAGTAGTAATCTACAATTAAGTAATCTTTCGTAATAGCACCCTGCCAGTTTGTAAGATTTCAGGTAGAGTGCTGTGTACTGTTTCATAGCAAAAATATTGACATAAGGAGAAGGTATCCAGGCAGTGATTAGACATTCAGATCCAGCGGTACAGTACATGGACAGGTACAATAAAGGCAGTGATTCATTTCAGGCATTCAGGCTGCCATACCGTGCGTTCAGAGATGCCTTGCTGTACTTGGGAAGGACCTGTTCTGCTCTTCAGAGGGATTGCCATGCCTGGTATCTCGAGTGAGGTTTTGGAGTCCGTTGCCTAACCTCAGAGATGGCTGATTAGAGCAAGGGTCCATCTGGGACCTTGTTAGAGCCTCTGATCTCCAGCGTTCATGTGCTCCTCTGAGTAGAGGATCCATTATCCAGCATCTGAACTGGAAGAAGTTCCATTTCTAGCAAAATCTTGAATGGAGTTTAGATTCCATCATTTTGACTTTGATACTATCTTGGGCAATAACTGGTATTATTAATACTCAGTTACCCAGATGCTGTGCCGGGTAGCAAAGGAATAAATTTAGACATAATGGTAAGGGAGACAAGATTGGGTGTGATCAAAACACAGAAAACAGACTTCAGATTGGGGCTGATTCTGCTAAATCAGCTAGCTGGTGAGAACTGGGAGAAATAACAACACATGCTTCCAGGAAATTCTGGATTTCTCTTTTAAGTCTTTTTGGTTGCCAGGTTTTAAAAAGAATTATGGTACATGCTTTGCCTTCATTCCTACAGCACATGTCCCATCTATTTATGTGCAGCCTTCTTGAAGGGGAAGGATAAAACACAACCCCTTCCTCAAAAGCCCTCTGAGTGCAAATTGGCTTAGTGGGGGCTTTGCACCAAACACTGTGACCAGCACTGCTGCTCCGCAGAGGGTTGTTATGTTTTAGTTACGATGTCAATAAGCAGTTCCTAGGAGAGCTTTTCTTTTTTAGTCCTTTGAAGCTGTGAGTGAATAAAGTGAGCCTTGGAAAAGCAAACCAAGGCAAGAAACTTTCTAATTATAGGAAACGCTTTGGGATTTTTGCTTGACAATGATATTATTTTTAGGCATAGGTAAAAGATTTCCTGCATTTGTCAGTCTGAACCATTGTGCCTTGGTTTCTTTCTCTTTTTGCTTTTTTTTCCTTTTTTTCCTTTTTCTACTTCTACTAACTTCCTTCTCTCTGTTATTGGCTATTTCTACAGATGCTGTTTTCAGAGTGAGAGCACTGGGGAATCAATCACAGCCATGTTATAAAAGGATCCCCATCACTACAGAGATGAGTAAGTTATTCTTTAGGAACAAATTTCACAGAAGCGATATGCATGCTGCATTATTTATTCACCCCAGGCCCTTTTTTGAATTCACACGCAGAAAGAGACAAGCACTGCATGTCCAAGGGACATTAAAAGGTTTGACTTAGATGTTAATTCACTGCTTTGAAGGAGTCAGGATGGTTTATCAGGAGAATAAATATCACAGAGCATTACAAGGTCTCTGTGTGTAGCAAAACTCTGAAGCATCCATTTAGGAGAAAAATAACGTCCTTGGGTTTTTTTCTACCAGACTGGCTTTCAGGAGAGCAGAGTTCTAATCACCTGGCCTGCGTTCATCCCCTATCCTCACACACGTCACAAGGTGGATCAATCAGCAGCTTATTTGCCTGGTTTGCCCTTATTTTAGTGAAGAAAGAGGCACCACCAAAGGCAGTTCTGCCCAGATGAAATCTGCCTTGCCTTTGGACTGTGCTTTCCTCTCTGATTTTAAAAAGCACAGAGAGGGTGTCACAGCAGAGTGGTGTGGCTGGTCTGCCAGTCCTGGGGGACGTGGACATTTAGCTCCATTTGAAGTGCTGACACAAGCCGTGCCCATCAAATTATCATGGCATGTTGTGAGGCATCATGACTGGCCCCGACTCCGGCTTTTTTNTTTTTTTTTCCCTCTTTCTTTTTTGCTGCAATGCCTGTAAATGCTGTATGGACGTGGCACGTGTGGGGTCCTGGCTTTCCAGTCCTCAGCAGGTTTGCTGCTGGACCAGGACTAAGTGAGCAGCCAGGCCTGCAGCAGGCACTAGCAATAGTTTATTTCATGAAGCTCTGGTGTGCTGCTTGGTCAAAACTTGCACCTGATGAGCTGTGTCCCAGAAGCAGTTAAGCACCTCAGTGGGCGGTTGAGTCCTGTGTGATCCCTGGGCTGAAACACTGAGGAGCTACTGTGAGAAAAAAAAAAAACCAAACACAAAACAGTGAGATAATGATGCTTCCTCCTGAGTAATTTCAGAACTCCTGGTTTTTGGATATCTTGTGCTGTGGTTTAGTCTTTTATTTCTACTGTGTCCAAAAGTCTCAGAAATGTTTTGAGCTGGCTACTGAGGCCCAGCTCCTCTGAGATGTTGTGCAGTCAAGCTAACGTCTTCAGACAGGCTGAGCACCCTTGTGATTTCCCTCCAGGATGTGGTGTGTTAGTGGAGGGGAAAACATCTGCAATCTGTTGACATGACTTGGATTTTAGTCATGTCAGATCTTTGACAAAATAATGAATGAAGCCCAGTCCCTGAGCACGTAGATGTCTGCCCGCGCTGTAGTCTTGAACAGCATAGAAATATCTTCAGAGTCACAGGGATGGGCTAGGAAGCAAAATAACCCCAAGAATTTAAAACCTGGAAGCACAGAACACTAAACAAAGCCAGCTGGAGCTCTCGTGTGGTTGAATAAGCTTTCTGTAAGTCCTCTGGTAGACCTTGACCTAGACAAATGCTCACTTTTGTGCCTATCTCTGGAAACAAGCTGAGAGGGGGAGTACTCGTGTGCCTTACATTGTAAGGACTTTGCTTGTTCCAGGCAATTCCTTATTTCACAGCACATTGACCAAGGACCATCTGTATCATTTGGTGTCTGACACACCGAAGCCAGCACACAATTCATTGCCGTCCTGTTGCTGCTTAAAACCCACCATAAGAGAAGCTAAGACTCGTGCCCTGATGTGCTGCTGCTTCTCATTGCCCAACAACGAGAAACAGAAAAAGAAGGAATGCTGAATGGCCGCTTCGCATCAGGCTGATGCAGGGCCTGTTACAGGACAGGCTTGGCGTGGGGTTTCTGTGCCCCGGCTCCACCAAGCCGAGCACAGCTCAATGTGTCGAGCATCTTCGGAATCCCTGAGTGGATCGCTGGGCTCAGAGGTGTGTTGAAATGGTTATTCCTCTGCAGCAATGGATTCCAGAAACCCTTGCCATGAGGAAACAGGGTTCTGGGAGAGAAATCATGAAGTGATCTGTAAAGAAACAGGAATCCTGCAGATACATAAAGGAGAAGAATGATGTGGAAAAATAAAGTGGATCCCTTATTGTGGCTGCGAGACCGTGCTTTTCATGCCCAGACTGTATAAGCTAGGCAGTGGAGTCCTCCTGATTAATGCCAGATGCAGGGCCAACTCTAAAATCCAGGGCGGGTGAAGTATCTGTGTTGAGAATACGTGGCTGAAGGATGACACCAACACTGCAAGACAACAGGAGACATTAATAGTGCTGTGATTCTGGCTAGTTTTAGTCATCTTTAAAAATGATGCACTCAAATACTTCCTGACCCAAGGGGACATAATAGAAATCACTCATTACTCATGAAGAGTTCGTTGTGCTTGCTCTCTATTTTTTAATGGGAAGATACAGGTTCTTGATCTCAATTCCTTTCAGTCTCCTGCTGTGCCGCTGTCATTCATCAGCATTCTTAGAGGTAGCGCTGGAGTGCCAGGACATACCCAGCGTGTTCGGTGGCACAGCAGGGGCCTTCTGCCTGGATGTGCTTGGAGAGTTCCCTGGAAACAGAAAAGAAAGTTCA
>VZTO01004013.1:0-23821 GCA_013400615.1 Syrrhaptes paradoxus
TTGCAACTGCTTCAGCTCCCTCTGAAGACTCATACAGACAAGCTGAAATCAGAGAAAGTTAAATCTTTTTATTTATTATGTAAGTCTTTGTGCATGACATGTTAAGTCTTCCCTCCATCTGATATTAAAATCAGTATAATCTGACTGAAGGTTTCAGTTTAGTATCTAGTTTAGACATTTAAATATTGTGGCTAATGTCCTACAACAAGTGAATTCCAACACACAGAAATACAGAGCGACATGGACACTGGTTTGCTGTGGCACTGCCAACAACTGCTTGAGACAAAAACAAATGTTGGTCATCTGGTTTACCTGCTCCAAAGGTAAACTAGTTTCACATTTATTTACCTGTGTATGTCAAATAGATGACACTCAGGAATACAATACCCGCAGCTAGTGAGACACCCAAGAAGAACAATGTCTGAAATTCTTGCTTTGTTAATCTGTCTCTCAGATACTGCAAAAATGCATATGCCTGCAGCAGTGCAAAGACACCTAAAGAAAGAGGAAATTTTTTGTTTAAATGCTCAAAAGCAGTAACAGCTGTTAAAGCAACTGGCATACTTTGGCTATACTTATGTAATACATATATACAAGCGTACACCCTTACATCTAAAACCTAGTATAAAATCCCTTTCTGACAAATAGTCTTTAATACTTAACAGGGATGATACATCCTTTCAATGACAGAAACTTCCAATGAGAGAAAATACTCTCCAAAACATTCTTTGCTTAATTGTATTAAGAGCTCCGATACCCACTACCTCTTTGTTCCCAAATTAAATTGGGGTAAGGGAGAGAATCACATGAAAACTAGTTTGTATTTATTATTTCAAAACCACAGATTAACATACCTAAGACCTGGTGCAAAATTAAGACACAGACCCCAGGCAACACACAAATGAGGCTAATATAGAAATACGTGGAAGTTAAGCTATTGAACAGAACAAGAGGACTTAATGGAAAAAACAAACCAAACCAAAAAAAACCAAGAAACAAGCATTAAGTGCTACAGGCAACTGAATTATATAAAGGTAGTGTTGAAATACCAGAATTCACTGGGTAAGCACCCTGCACCCTCAAAAAGGGTGTTCAGAGTTTAGCACTAAACCAGAACTTGAATAACAACAGAAAAATTATGTCCATTTCAATGTATGTAATCATATCAATCCAATGATTAGTCCATTCAAAAGTCAAAATTCACCGGTAGACCGCAGAAGAAAAAAAAATAGAAAATAAAGTATATGCTGTTTCTTCAATTTAACAATAAATTTGAGGTGCATGATGCTGAAAATTCTCTAGGTTCTGAACTTCTAGAGAAAGACAGAAGCTCTATTCACTAAATAAATATAAAATTCTTCAGATGCAAAATGTGGTTTGATAATCTTTATGCTTTCTATTATATTCAGATTGTTGAAAAAAAATCTAAATTTTTGAAAGCATTTTTCTGTTAAATTTTAATTATATTCCAATTGCTGTCCCAAATACATTTTGACAAATGACTATATATAATAAAAACACTGAGGAATCTAACAAACTAAACTATATCACACAAACGGTGTATGCAGTTAAACATAAACCTATCAGTCACAACAGAGGTTATTGCTGTCAACAAATCAAGATGTCTGACTGTTAACAGCTATTGAAAAATCAATTTACTTTAAAGAAATAAAAATAATCAAACAAGATTGAAATCAGTTATCTAAAAATCAGCCTCCTGATTAGTAATTTAATTCATTTGCATTTAACCCACTTTGAAAAATTAAAGACTATCAACTCTAAAAGCAAATTGCTCAGTAAAAACTGTATTTACCAACAAAGAATGTTTCAATTCTAAAATGCTTGAAGGCAACATTATATTCCAAAACAGTAGAGATTAGAAATGTGTAAAATACCTGCTTGTCAGAATGTGTAAGTGATGCAGTGTTATGCAGGCATTTTACCTCCATTAGCTCACACAAAGAACAATAATGTGTCAATTGTGAAGAAAATCTCCCTACAGACTCTTTTTGTTTAACAATTTTGTTTGTTACTCTGTGTTCCTTCCAATGCAAGGAAGCAAAGCCTCAAGAATTTGAAGTTTTCTTGTGCTAAGCACGCTTTGTAAGCAGATATTTAATTTTCTTACCTGCAGCTGCCATGTGTTCACTTGTTCTAATTGGCTGAAATCCCACAAAAGGTATCTGCATTGATAATATTAACCCCACAATGTAGAAAGTGCTATATGCTAGGAGAAAAAAGAGCGAGGAGAGAGAAGGAAGAGGGAAGTGGGAAGAAAATGAATATACATTTCAAAAAGCATTGGTTCCATAGTATAGTCCATCCTCCCCCCAACTTCAGTGACACTGAAACAGAAACATATAATTTTAAATATTTCAGCCATCTTAATTACTTTTCCCTCCTTTGACTAGAATAAATCCACTTAGTGCATCCAATTTTAGAGAAAGTGGCAAAGTATTGTTGTTCCTAATGGCACTGCTTTTTCTCCTAGGGAAATAAACCATCTACCTATGATGCTCTAGCTTAGAAATAGTTTTCAATTCCCATCTTGTTCTCACTGGTCATGGGTGGGGGAACAGCTCTTAGATAACAAGTGACAAAAAAAGCTTTCTATATGAGAAAAAACTGAAGGCACCGACCTCAAATAAACAAAACACTTAAGAGTCCACTAGCTATTTAGAAAATGCAAAGAGGTGCACTTGTTCTTTCTTTAACACAAGAGCAGAGGTATGCCAAGTAACTGAAAAGCGATAGAATTAAAAATTAATATTAAGCAAATGCATTAATGGATCTATATGAACCATGGCAACTCATAACCCCCCAGAAAGTAGAGGCCAAGAACATCATTAATACCAGTATTAATAATAAGAGGAGTTATTATTATGTATGCACGAAGATTCATATACTTTATGTTGACATGGCTTTGGTCCTCAGTATTCCAGGGTGAAGAAGAGAGGGGAGGGGAAGTGAGAAATACCAACTCTGAACAGCCATGAGTCTGATTACATTTGAAGTAACCAGCCAACTTAAAGTCCAAAAGAAGCTTTGCTCCATCAGTGACAAACAGCAGTAATCCATCTCCCAGATTTTTTAAACACTCCTACAAACCATAAAGCCCTGTCTTTGTTACACCCTTGACCTTAAGAAGAGATCCCTGCTCTCATACAATCCTTTACTAACCTCCATGAGAACAGGTTTGAGAAGCCCATCATTTCCCAGTGAGGTTGTTTCCATAGCACCTGTGTGGTCTCACTGGGGAATTACGATCCCAGGGTACCATATACTTTGCAAAAGTCAAAGTGACTGCAGTGATACTTCCAACCATTTGCTGTCTTCTCTGGTGTATTCTATCAAGCATCTGTATGGCACTACTTGGCCTAGCTACTGATCTATGCCCTCTTACCTCACTGAAATATATTTTTACTGTCAGAAGCTCAATTTTTGAAGAATCCACTACAACATAAATCATTTGCTGTACCATGAAAGTATTACAACACTGCCATCCTGTGGAAGTTCAATGATTGGCATAAATCACTACATTTCACATTTGCTAGACCATTGCAAATCATAATTTTTAAGCCTGCTGTAACTGTTATACTTTCTATGCCCACTTTCCCTGTCCCCCCACCCCACCCCTTACTCCCACTTTTTTTAAATAGCTGCCCACATATGTCTGACTGGTACTGAGAAAAACCTGGCAATTTATACAGTAACTCATTTTTTCTAGGAACTTAGACACATCAAGGTGATATCACCAACTTTCCATGTTCCTTTACATTCTACTTGTTTGCACAGTCTTTGCAAAACCAATAAGTTAATTTTGATTCCTGCAAGCTACTCTCATGGCTTTACCTTTGACTATGTCAAGAACAAAAACATTCTGACCTACTGTGGATAAACTCATTTTACAAACAAGTTTATAGTTGCTGTACACTGCACAAACACAGGAGGAACCTACTGAAAAACTTCTCCAGAGAGTATGATCAGATACTTGACCACATATTTTCAATGAATGGATTATAATCACCAGAAATAAACACTAAACACCTGCAGTTTTAGAATACAGAAGTAGTTGATACAAATATATGTCTGCTCACTAGTTCAATGATAAAATCCAAGACACAGAACAAGGAATTATTGAAATTAAGTTTTAAATTATGGAAGATCCTTAAGTGCTTTTTTATTAAATATTCTGAAAAGTATATAGAACTTATAAAAACTGTACAGAAAAAAAATCACATTGAAGTGGGAATTAACAAGTCTTAAGTATGCAAGCATGACTTAAATCTATATTGCTACCTTTCCAAATGTAAAACCATTTATTTTTTAAACATATGATAAACCACAAGAAAAACTACAAGTACAATAACAGAAAATATCAATGGTTCCTGTATCTGAATAAAGAGGTTATTTACCTA
The DNA here is from genome assembly GCA_013400615.1 of Syrrhaptes paradoxus. Lineage (NCBI taxonomy): Eukaryota > Metazoa > Chordata > Aves > Pterocliformes > Pteroclidae > Syrrhaptes > Syrrhaptes paradoxus. The sequence goes on from VZTO01004013.1 coordinate 4,419, forward strand.
TACAAGTGCTGCTGATACACTGGAATTGCAAGCACTTGTTCCTAATTATTTCGCTAGTAACATCTGAATGAAAGATACTGACCACTGTTAAGACAAAACAAACAAACAAAGAAAAAAACCCCGACCAAACCCACAAAAAAACAACCAACCAAAAAAACACCAAAAAAGCACAGCTTAAGCTTTCAGATGTAGGCAGCATGATCACCACTGATGCCAAGTAGGTCAGAAGCTATCTGGCTGATAAATTCATTTGCCTGCAAGTCATAAAATCTTTTTAAAATTGCAAAAAGTTCACATTCTGGGCAATTTTTACTCATTAAGTGCTTCTGAATTACAAGGCAAGGCATATCAGATCACGCCTCATTAACCTTTTCTTTCATGTACCTATGAAAAATATATACCAGGACATCATAACTATTTTTTTTAAATGTGGTGCTACCAAATATTGTTCTTTACATTTACGCTATTAAACACTCATCAGTTACAAAAAACTTAGGCTTGTGCTAGTTTAAAAAATTAAGCAACTGATATAGAGATTACAACCCCCAAACTTCCAGTACTAGTAAAATGGATGCAGATTTTATTAGCTACTGTCAGCTGACAATAGTTTACAAAAGTTTAACTGCATACAGATTGTTTTTTTGAGAATTATGAGACTGCTGCAGTCACACTAGCAACTGCGTATCACAGAAACTCCAAAAATATATTTATTCTCCCTTCTTCAATGAGCTTTTGTAAACTCTTCTCCCTATCTGAATAGTTTGGAAGTGAAGCACACTTTCATTTCCTTCTAGAAGTGCCTGAAAATTCCTACCTGTTAAACAAACCTAGAAATCACTTAGTAATGCAAGACGCACAGACATCTCTATGTATAAGGCTTCCCATGGAAGCTTAAATTAATCCAGCAGTAGCAATGAGAGAGCAGAGCAGCAACCACATTTTCATTCTGACAGCTCTGCTGAAGTACATCTCCCTCGCAGCTGAAGGGCAATAACATCTCAAAACACTGTAGCTATTTAATAAACAAATGTTTGTCAAAAACTAATTCATATGAACCTGCAGTGCTATTTTCTCCAGATAAGTTCAAAGACTGAAAGCTGAAAGAGTACTTATTCTTTATTGTTTCTGGTTACCACATCGCTTCAGGATTCAATAATTAGCAAATTTAATTTTCTCTTGCCTAACTCACAGAAAATGGAAAATGAAAATATTCAATAACACAATTTTAAAAGCAAAACAAGCTAAATTACTTTCCCCTTAAGTTATGAATAAGTAGTTAATGAAGAAGTTATACTAACATTAAAAAGTAAAGGTGGGTTACAGCTTTTTTTTAAAGAATTTCCATTTCTGAATTACATAAATAGATTAACAAAGAAGCATGAAACCAATATTTATAGTTTTGGTAACAAAATACAAAACGGAACTTGAGTAAATTGAGTAAATATTACAGTATATAGTGGTTCAAATAGATATGTAAATATAGTGATTTCTCTAGCAGGCACTAAAAAAGCATTCAAATACAAAGATAAAACAATATTAAACATTTTAAAATGGGTAGTGAAAATATATTTACAGATATGAAACATCTTGTGATATTACGCTTCAACTCATACTATGTTCTCAAACTATCGTAAAGATTTCACATTAGGGAGTCAATAATGTTCTTAGCTAACTTATAAACCTTTGAATACCTGCATTGCTTATTATTTATTTAATTCAGACACCTACACGACAGCCAGCTGATTTAATTTGTAAAGTGTCTGTAAAAACAGTTTAGAGATTATTTAAATATCAGGCAAATCAATTTAAAAAAAGTCTTCTAAGATACCTATTCACACATTCCTGAAACTGGAAGCAAGGCTGACCCATTAACCTAATAAAATCTTAAGGATTCACATGGAGTAGCCAGACTCCTACACTACTTTTTAATTTAAGTTATATAAAACATACATGGTTGCTTAAAATTGCCTATGTCTTTTCTCATATATGTCACAATAATTCACATAGTTTCTGCTTCACAACTTTTAAAAAATACCTATTGTTTAACATAATAGAAAAAGACAAAAATATGAAATATTATTACAGACGCACACATAATAGATATATAAAAATATATTAAAAGGACTCTACAAATGAACCATCCAATTGGGGTTTTTTTTCAGTGCACTAGAAAAGAGAAAATAGCAGCTACATATGTGAAATTTTGGAAGTGTATGTTTTAACTCCTTATTTCCATGTTGTAGATAATAAATTACTATAATCAGTAATCAAATTAATAAAGTGCAACCTGATACACAATTACTTAATTCCCACTTGATACAAAACACACCAGTATAATTAATTTCATATCTCGTGTTTCAGCATTTGAGAGCGACTGTTCAATGGACAAAACTTACCAATGTAGACCCTCCTGCTGTATCTCTGCATCAGCAACAGAACAAACACATGCAGTGGAATAAGATTGATGATGAAAACATAACCACCCCATGCAGAGACCTATGAGAAATGGAATAGGAAATTAGATCTGAAAACATATGCAAATTTGTAGAATAGCCAATGCAGGATTGACCATCCTGATGTCTAACAAGAAAACACAAATGCCATCTAAACAAGCAGTCAGAACTACCAGTAATACCACCAGAATATTTCTTAATATTTATTATCAAAAAAAGAAAAAAATAACAAAACACCAACATATCTAACATTAAAGACTTCTGAAATGGGCTGGTGGATTTTCAAGGCTATCCTTCTTATATCTCTCCTCCTTCCAAGCTAATCTAGTCATGCTGGCAAACAAGAATTAGTTGCTGAGGACTCTTCCTCATGGTGAAGGCTGCAGTACAAGGCAGTGGTAGTCCCGTGTAGGATCCAAAATTTTCCTTTCACATACAAATTTGGCACCATGCTCTGCACTTTTTGGTGGGGATAGGGAACAGTATCCCCAGCCAGCGAGGACAAAGGGAACAAGGTACACCTCCAGGAGCAGAACTACTGGAGCAGAGCAACCAATGCAGGTTGTAGTAGTGTAAGGAAAAAAAGAAAAGGAAGGGGGTGGTTGCACAAGGATGTGGAATGATGTACAACAACGTCATGGATATTGTGATCCTGCAGTAACAGCAGCACCTGAGAAGCCAAGCACTGGTACGATGTACTTAGAACAGAAACACTACAATGTTATATCACTGGTTGCTTGTTCAGATAAAGATTTAATGAGCGATCATGACAATGCGTTATTTACATTTCTAACATATTTAGAAGGGCTAATGTTGACTAGACAATCTGTATTTTAACACGTCCTCTTGTCAAATTACAGTCTAGACTTGTCCCATATATACTATAACTACCCTAGATCTTCATTTTTAGAATGTACTAGCTAATGTGGTTTTCACTTTAATTATACTTTAGGACTTAGATTCATACAGATATTTTTAAAGTCCTAGAATCCAAAAAGAAACCCAAATGACTATGTTCTATAGAACAGATTCTAAAATAAAGATGAGGCCAAATACTATTTTTTGATACTAACGCTACAAAACCCAGCATTTCAAAATTTGGGGTAACCAATTCAGACAACATGAAATGAGTAGAATAGAAATCTCTTAAATTTTCTAGAAACTTGTTTCAGATAATCATGCTTCTATTGCCAAATTACTAGCATGAAGTATCATGGCTTACACAGGCAACTGTATTTATTGAAAGAAAATGTTAGACTATGATAGGTAAGACAGAACAGAATGAGAACAAATGTGCAATTAGGACACTGTCATATTTAGGGCAAGGTTTGAATAGATGCAGATAGCAGACAGTTTGTATGGACCAGAGACCTGCATCTCTAATTATCAAAATATTAAACAAAATTAAGCACCAAAGATTGTACTGAAGATGCACTTTGGAACTTCGCAAACAAAACTGAGGCATCTTCATAAATCCACAGAGTGGAAACATGCTATTACTCCTACGACGATTGCTTCAATGTAAAGCTTTGCTTTATTTTACCTCCTTGCCACAAAAAGCTACCCAAAGCAGAAGCTGATGAAGCCAAATAGATGCTAAAAATATAAAGGAAGGAAAAAACCCTTCTCCTTATGGAATGCAATGCAATGCTATCCGTCGAATTACCACAGTGTAGGTACATATTTTAAGCAGATTTAGTTAGAATCATAGAATCACAGATTCATAGAATGGTTAGGGCTGGAAAGGACCTTAGAAATCATCTACTTCCAACCCCCCTGCCATGGGCAGGGACACCTCCCACGAGACCAGGTTGCTCAAAGCCTCATCCAGCCTGGCCTTGAACACCTCCAGGGATGGGGCATCCACAACTCCTCTGGGCAACCTTTTCCAGTGCCTCACCACCCTCATAGTAAAAAATTTCTTCCTAATATCTAGCTGGAATCTGCCCTCTTCCATTTTAAATCCATTACTCCTTGTCCTGTCACTGAACTCCCTTTTAAAAAGTCCCTCCCCATCTCTCCTGTAGGCCACCTTGAAGTACTGGATGGCCCCTATTAAGGTCACCCCAGAGCCTTCTCTCCTCCAGGCGGAAAAACCCCAACTCTCTCAGCCTGTTCTCATAAGGAAGGTGCTCCAGCCCTCTGAGTTATCAAGAAATATTTCTGTCAGTCCATGTAATATCTGTTCTTCTTTCAAGGAGCTGGTCCCCAAACTCCTCATGCAAGGACTGACGCTTACTACCTCAAAATTGTGAACTTGCACTGAAAATATAACTAATTCCATCAGAGAAAGATAAATTAGTACTACGTACAATTATGCCTTGTTCTAAAAATTTAGCTACGCAAAATGTCTAAAAAGGCAGCTTAACAAAACTCCTTCCAAAAGGGAAATAAAATATATGGAAAGCCACCACCAGCAGGGATGAAGTAGATACATTCTGTAAGCAATAAAATTTTATCACCTAATCACTGAGGCTAAGCTATGGACTGATCTTAACCTTTCACTATCTGACAGCACTTGAAACGAAAATCAAAAGAAAAACAACATTAATTTACATTCAAGGATTCAATGTAATGACGATGACATTTATTCCGTAAGTTCTGTCACCATGCACACTCTAAATCACACCCTCTCCCTCTCATACAATCCCACAGATCAAGACACTACTTAGACGAAGATGGGAAGAACTTATTATGTGATTTTTCAGCAGTAAAATTGTAAAAGCACCACATTTGTTACGTGTATATTTATGAACAACACTTTTAGAGGACCTTGCCAATAAATTGGCACAATATAAAAAAGACTACGGTATATAAATATAACAATTCAAAATTTACTTGCCCAATTCTGTACTGCACATAAGTCTGTACCAAACCTACAGGATTGCTTCACTGTAATGTGATATAAACAGCAGTGTTATGTATAAAGAAGTGTATGGTTTTTTAATGACTTGTCAAAAAGAAGAAATAGAGGAGGAAATAAATGTACTCCTCACAGGAGATAGCTATCCTTTTTGTCGACATAAACAGAGCTATTATTTGCTGTATTAACAGCAAAAATCTCCCAGATTAAAGGTAGAAGAAATCGAGGCAGCATCTAGATAACCTCTGAATTAACATTTAAATAACGGCATGCAAAACAGTTCTTAAGTTCCTTTTTCTTGCAAGCCTAGTTACCTGACTGTAAAAAAGAAATATGTGAGACCTCAATATTAACCAACAGCAAGCAATTAGCCTGACTGTGCCACCACTGGCTAATTCTGAGCCTAATTTATTTTTCATATAGCCACAAAAAACGTTTATCAGTTAGGGGAAAAGGGCCTTTGACTGATCCATACAAGAAAATTCTTCAAGTCTAAGGCTTCAGAAGATGAAGAAGAGTGGAAACCAATTGCGTCCATTTTACTATCAGTTTTATCTCCTCAATTGTTTTTCCCCTCTGTAGCCCTTACGAACATTTCTGCACTAGCCTCCATTTTCATAGATCATGAATGAAAAGGGACTTTATGATTGTTTAATCTGACATTGAACTCATTCAGCAATTCTGGTGGTAACCTTTAATTTATGGCATAATTATACCCAAAGAAATAGCTTTCAAAGTTATATAAATGTAACTTTGTCCATAAATTTTTAATATTACTATTGCATTTTAGAAATGATGACACAGAGGCACACAAATACCAAAATTACACCTTAATTCACCTGCACCAAAACAAAAATCCCAATGAATCAGAGTACCTATTCACAGCAGAGGATAATTTTTTAAGTAAAGTTATCATATTTAAGAATTTTTCCAAAAATTGTTTTCATTTTGTTTATTTAAATAGTTTAAATTTCAAAACGCTTATTATGTGTTTTTACTCACATGTTTAAGGTTTTAATAGCAATATGAAGCAACAATTTTATATTATGGCTCCAAAAAAATTAACATCTCCTTCTTCTGTTCATCAGCTTATGGATCATGTAAGCCCTACTCAAATAGTTTAGCTGTTATATATATAAAGGCTTACCATGTAAAAGTAGGATAGACAGCAACAGATTGTCCAAAAGACCGACCCAGTTTTCACAGACTTCACCTTTAAAAATAACCAAGTATTTATGAGTGAAAAACAAATACTGGACAATATTCCAAAATTTCATTCCAGCTTCTTTAGCACATATCAAATTATATTTGTATGCTTCTGAACTGATGTCCATAAAACCAAACCACAAGTGCAATTAACTTACACACAAAACAGCTTAAACCTATCTCTCCAATCAAAGCAGAGGCAGAATGCAATGCAACTCTCTCTCTCTTCACGATCTGAGGTAGAAAAGTAGTTGCAACACCTCTGTGCTACTTTCTATGAGTCATTACAACACTTTATTATTCTAAAGGCAGACTATCCATGGCTTACTTTGGCTGGCATTAGACCCAACTCTACAATTATAGATAATAGAGCTATTCCATAATTTTGAAAAACTCACTTAAGGTTAATGAGAGCATTCAGATACTACTAAAGGTTTAGCGAGATCCATAAACTGGCCTAGGAGTATGATTTTGTCCAAAACTGATTGTGGTATGGCAAAATAAGAATGAAAAACTTACATTAAATAAAGCTAGAAAGTTTTCGACAAAATATATTTGATTCACACATAATGCTATAAGAGTTCATGAAAACATTATTGCACTATGCAGTTTAGTTAAATGAGTTCCGTAAGAACAGAGAACAGCTATCATGTCTCAGTTATTATAAAGTAACAACATCGGATGATTCCATTATTGTTATCAAACACAGTACACCTTCACAGCTGCAGTTTATTCTAAGTCCAGGTTTTAAAAACCTGCATTTAAGTAACACCAGTCAGTCATGAAAAACTTGAATTCACTTCCATCATACTCCCATGCACAATATCACAAATTTGAAATATTCTACAGCTAAAAAATTTGTGAGTATGCATCTGCTTATGAAAAATAGAACTCTTGACAAAATAATGGGAAAAGTGGTATGACTGTCCATGGAGACATTCAAAATGAAACGTATGTGCATTCAAGGAACAGTAACATACAGCACCTGTGCTAAATTAACAATATGGTTATGCTCTTGGTGATATTTCCAAAATAGATGCAACATTCCAGAAAAACTCCAGGTTGCCTAAACTGCTTTACAGATACAATTCTACGTACAGGTTAAGGAGTGACAGACAAGCTGCACTAGCAAGTAGGCTAATTAAAGACAGTTGTTTTTTTTTTTAAAGCATGCAAGCAATATTAGTATCTTGCTCTGGACAGCTTTGGGCATTTAATTTGGATGCTTAAGTCAAAGTCTAGACCCTCCGTATAGTCAACAGCTTCAACAAAAGACAATTCAAAACACTTTTATTCAGAGTCTACTGCTTTTTATCAGTTAAATAAGGAGGCTAAAGTTTGATGCTCACATAATACTAATACCTCTGAACTGAAAAACAGAAACAACCCTCCTCTTTGCTTAACATTTATAGACTCATCACCATTAGTATTATTATTACTACTATTGGACATACATACTTCAACTGAACAGTGCTTTTACATAGCAAACTAAAGAACATGATTACAGAGTGGTTCAGATCATGTGACTTCTCAGTATCTCCCTGATCAAAAACCAACAGGAAGAGGGATGAGAGGGAGGAAAATAAGAATTCAATGGATTCTAAGAAAAGTCAGTTATTTGGTTGGAGGAGGAACCAAAAAACCTTCCCAAAGCAAAAGACTCAGCAATTACTTACCCATAAATAGTATGTGAACTGCAGTGCAAAAATAGCTATGCCTTCATTGTCAAATGATCCTGCTACTGATCGGGATATGTAACCTGGAACTATGGCAATAAAACAGGCAGCTAAAAGCCCTGCTCCCTGGTTCCACAGTTCTCTGGTGAGCAGGAAAGTAGAAATAGCTGTAAGGCCGCTAAAAACTGGTGCTAGGAACACACATACATCTCTTATATGGACTGTCACGTTAAGCATATTTAGAATCCAATGTATAAGGCCTGCTGTCACCATCAGCCCTGGGTACACCTAAAAGGAAGAAAAAAAACCCCATCACTAGGTTATTGCAGAAAACAATCATGGTAAGGTTATTTGCATATAATTTGCAATGAAACAGTCATTTCTTAAGCTGATATAAGCAGTGCAGGTGAAGTTAATGGAATTATTTTAATACTACTTTAAGCACGTTTTGACAACACTGCTGAATACCAGAGGTTCTTTAAAATTTATCCCAATGCTAACAATTACATATAATCCATTTTGCAAATGAATAAGCAGCATACAGATAATATCCTCTCTTGCCTGACATTTATCATATAATGAGAAGAATTTGTCGTTAAGGTATGGAAGCAGAAACTAAAGTTTGCAAGCAAATTTCAAGCCAGCTAACAGCTTAAAGAAAAAAACAAACCCAAAACCCCTAAGAGAGGAAGAAGAAACCCAACAATGTTTCCCAGCCCTATCCGTTTTCCTCCAAAGTATACCATGCCACTCTTTTAATTCTTGTTACCCATGGAGAAAGAAAATGTGCATCAACAAGATTTTTTTTTAAGCTGAAAAGCTGAAAGACAGTTGAGTAATGTATATTTGCAAGACATCTTTAGACATCTTTGTGTATGAAGGATTAAAATAAAGTCCTGTAAAATTGAATTAACATGTCCTCCACGCAAGGTAGCATAGACTTAACACAAATCTATTGAACCCATCATGGAATACTGGATAACATTAAAATATTCTTAATAAGAATTCTACCCTCCCACATTTATCAACATTAGAAAGATCAATATGCACTAGAAGAGTTAATATGGACTTTACTTGCCTTAGTTTATTTTGTAAGTTAAGAAGGGTGATGTACTAAATTAAACTAACAGATGACAGAAAGTTCCCTTGCATATATCCTTGAGAGCTGCTTTTCAAGATAAACTATTAAAACATAATTTACCATGTGATTTGCAAACTAATGTATGCAATCAAAATTTCAATTCTATTTTCTAAGGGTTTTTTACTTCAGTGTAAACTGAAAAGTTGGAAAAAACACATACATAAAAAGAGTCTCAAATATCTCTTAAGATATTAAAAAATTGGTAACCTAATGGTTACAAAAGACTTTGTAAATGCCTTTCAATGTTATATAGTATAATTAAAAAGTTTAATGTATTTTTCACACATTACGTAGCATGTGGCTGTGTTACTTAGTGTTACTAAAACTATTCTACTAATGAACAGTATTTGTATTCTGATTTGATAATATTGTTTTGTACACATCTCCTTTCTTGTAACTTGCATCAACACCAATCTTACCTACTCCTGACGCTTCATACAGGTGTCCCGCTGATTTAATTTCAAAAGGTCTCTTCTATGTAACATACTAACATTTTCCATACACACATGAAGTACACTCAAAATATTAAAATATTAAGACTAAAACTTGTGCCTTTAGAGATATAGATAACTTTTTCATTTTTTTTTTTTGCTTTTTTCATTTCATGTACCAGAATTACAGGAGTCATAATAACCTTATTTATTACTATTAGAAGTTCATATGTAAGGAAGTAAAACTCAGTTCTGTATTTCTTGTTCATAGTAGGCTGTTGGATAAAGACTAAAGCATGCTGACATACTGTCTTAGTTCCCACAGCTAAAAATTAAAAACATCTTGCTATTCCCTCTACAGCAGTCTGACAATTAAAACCATATTTTATTAAGATTCTCCTTTTATCAATGTTGAATTTGTACTGCAAGTTCCAAAAACTTAAAAGTCATCTTTAAGTTATTATTACAATACTTACAGTTCCACCTACTATTCTTCCCAGTGGATACCATGCTCTTTCATCAAACCAATTTAAAAATTCATAAAATCCATGGGATGCAAGATGATGTGTTGATCTATAGTTAAACCTAGAAAGAAATAGAGGAAAAGAAGGGGAAGGGGCAGACAAAAATCAAGAACCTAAGTTTTAGGCAAACCTTAAGTAATCTGTTTTGTAAGACCTAGAAACTAATTAAACCTTAGCATCTCACTTTACATATAAGTACAATGGTCCTCTCTAAATCTATAGAATTTTGAAGTAAATTACTAAGCTCTCAGTTACTACCCACTATATTTTTTTCATTTCTACAGCCAGTGCATACATACAGATGAAATGTTACAGGTTTGGGTTGGGTTTTTTTTGTAAACATTTAAAAGTTTTCTATCCCTCTGACTAACATTCCTGACACTTCTGCATTCCTTTTTAAAGCTAGTTTTCAAATGTAGTCTATTAACCAATTATTTACCACATCCAGAATACTACTTAAGCAGAATTAAGACCATGAAAGAATCAATGCAAGACTCCCATTCTGAGGCACAATAGCTACGCAGTACATCTGCTGCTGTTCTATTTCATGTAACATTAAGAAGTGACATAATAAAATAACATGCAACAAAGGGAACCAGTCTGTTTGTTCACACTATCAATCTAATGGCCTTGACATATCCCTTCTTTCAACCAATAAGAATCTACGCAAAGTAGAACCTACACAGATGAAGTTTCATCTTCCAAGTTTGTACATTCTCTGTTGCAGACAATTCCTTGTAGAAAGCAAGCCCTTCCATGCATACCTTCAGCTCAGTTTTCCACATTGCCCATATACCATTAGAAAACATTAATGGATTGCCATCAAGACATTAATCTTCCACCTTTCTGGCACATAATTTTTCCAACTCCTCAAACTTCAGATAGCCACTTGTTTCAACTATTACAAAGTCCATTAATTCCTCAAATCAGGTATAAGACTGCTGTGGGAAGAACTGCAGTGCACATTACTCCAAACTGCAACTCTTTCATGATCATTCAAAAGCCAAACTAGCAAGGCCGCAGGTATTGATACTGCAAAGTTTCGTAAAAAAAGTTTATGCTTAGAAAAGCCTGGGTAAACACAAGTTCTAAAACTAGGAAAATCCATAAACCCAACCCTCCTAACATACTCTAATTGGAATTTATATAACCACGTAAATTCTTCAGTTAAAGAAGTATTAAAGATTATATTCATTAGTTAAGTAGAATTTCAGGTGACTAAACCATACACCGTAACAGACAACACATTAGATGAGCAAACCATGACGCAAAATTCCAAATACAGTATTCAAGACTAGAAAAGCCTACGTGTATTTTAGTCTATTTTATGAAAGCATCCACTTATATTGGTAACATGCATCACTTCTAACACAAATTTTAAAGCTACATCAAATTCTTTTATGTATCTAGGATTCCCAAAATATCACAGGTTTACTTTGAACTAATGCTTTTCAACAGAATAAAGCCAATGTCACTCAAAACTGTGAGACCCATCGAGTTCCTACTTGTTTAATCAGTACAAGTCTAATATCTGAAGTACAACCACATAGAGGTCATGAGTAGATTTCTTCATCTGCACAGTGAAAGACTAAAGAGAATTGAAATTCAAGATCAGATGTCAGCAAACTTGCATGTTTCCACTCACTGAGCTATCATAGCATCCGTCAAGTGACATTAAAAAGAAGTAAATAAAAAATATGAGTGTGGAATTTTCAGGAACACTCTTACACAGTAAATAAGCAGCTATATAGCATATATTAACTGATAAAACTGCAGACTTTCAAAAGTAATTAGTCATGTTTATGTAAGAAAATCCACACAAACATCAGTCATTCTGACCTAGAAATCTTTGTATCAAACAGCAATGTGACATTTGTTTCTAATAAGCCTGCAACTATTCCCATTTGACTAGATTTCTAAATATTAATTAATTCTCCAGTTCTGAACTGTCAACTATAATGTGATTTATGAAATGCTGTACCTGTAAAATTAGCCTCTTATCTTAGTATAGCAAGGTCTATTGTTAATTTGCTTAGTGTCAAGTGCCTGCAGTATGGTATGAGACAAAGCAAGAGTTCCGTGTTCTACAGGACACAAACAATCCAGCCAGCTATGGACTGGACTTAAAATGCACTGAAAAACCAGACTATCCTGTTATCCTGTAACTTGAAAAAGGAAACAAGAAAGATATTTACTAACATGGATTACTTTCAATTTTTTAAATCATGACTCAAACTCAGAGAGGCTACAAAAGTATGATTGTTTACTTGTGGAGCATTGAAAGATCAGTAAAACAAATGAAAGAGGCAAGAAAAATACATATTGACATTCTCCCCATGTTTGGAGCTGGTAAACTCCATAACGGACTTCAGAAGGATGTGAACAACTGTCGTTAGCTTTGGCAGCATCCCATTAGGTCTTTAATAAGAATGAATTACTACCCCAAATTGAAATGCAACATAATAGCATTCTACTTGTACCACTTNCATTGCCCCTTGTCCTATCACAGGATGTCACAGAGAAGAGCCTGGCTCCATCCTCCTGACACTCACCCTTCATATATTTATAAACATTAATAAGGTCACCCCTCAGTCTCCTCTTTTCCAAGCTAAAGAGACCCAGCTCCCTCAGCCTTTCCTCATAAGGGAGGTGCTCCATTCGTATAGACAGAGACTTAAGAGGTAAGAATTTAATCTTCCCTCCTAACATACTTTTGGACAGATCCATTAACCCCTTCTTTCAAAAAGCGATTCTTTTGCCACAAATTAAAAGCATGCAGAGACAGCGGGGCATGTCTTTACAGCAGAAATCATTTGCAAAACTACAGGTACATTACACTGTGAGAAGATCTATAGGTGAGAACAAGAAACTATCTGACCACAGAAACCTAAAAAAAGTATTTAGAAGCTTAACTAGAGCACCTCACTTTGACTTTAAAAAACCCCTGAAAACCAGTGCTCACTTCCCCTCCCACTAGGTAACTTGTAACCAAAAAAAAAATTAAAATGTAAATATAAACATATGCATACATAAGGAGAAGCTCGATAAGTAATGCTGCATACCAAAGCCAGCTTTCAGGCATTGACAAAGTGGCAGCAATGGGCAGTGCACCAGACAACAGTATGGTCTAGCAATCATAGGCCAGTGTTATGCTCTGATATCACTTACCCACTTCATAGCACTCTACTCCTTTAGGTACAAGCCCGAACCTTGCAAAACTGCTTCCCTTCCAGCCAGAATGGAGAAAGCTGCTAATGAACAGCAAGTATCACAAGCCATACTCACACAATCTTCTTACTATCTTGGTACTTTTCAAACTGTGTTTGACACACAGCACAGTTGTGTTGTGTTTCTACAGCAATACTGTCACAGTATCTACAACTATCTATAGGTTTCATAGGGGTGTAAAATAGCCCTGGGAAATATCAGAAAAAGTGCTGCCTTTGCCTATGCCCACATTCTGGAGATTTAGGGGCTGTAACTGAGGCAGGAATCCAAATGGAGACAAGAACAGCCAGTTCTGGGTGGGGGATGCATTCCAGGCTTGGGTGTCACTGCCCTCCCTGGTTCTTCCATCTCCAGCAGCAAGAGTAAGTGATACTTAGGGTTTTTAACCAACCCTCTTTCTGACTGGCTAGATATTAGACAAGTAGACACAGGAACTGCAGAATGTTGCTGGTTACAGTGACTAAATAGGATGCAGTACTATGTGACAGGACCAGATTTGAAGGAAAGGATCCCTTTTCTCCCACTCTCAACCCTCACATTCATCTGATCTTGAGGTATGGAACCTGTTCATCCATCTCCCAAGCTTCCCTCTCATCTTCCCTCATCCCTTTGAGGCAAGTCAATTTGAAACAGACCTGAGAAGAATAAAAAACAAAAATACATGAAGCATATGCCTAACTAATAACTTAACTTGAAAGCCTGAGATGAACGTTCAAGTTCTTGGTCCATGTTGTGAAGAAGATACTTGGTAACATTAATCAGAGAAGAACTCTTAAGGACCTGACTAACACCAGTAAGTGCTGACTTTTCTTATTTTAGCTGGTGTTCCAGGAGGAAAAGTGATGCTCTGCTGTTCTCCTTGCCTCTTTCTGTCAGGTTTGTAGTTTGAACTGTCTTCTCTGAACTAAGCTTTAAAGGAATCATTAAACAATTCTCAGACTTTGTACATTTCAGAATTCAAAGTCCCAAACACCAAATTAGGCTGGTATAGTAGTTTGAAACTTTTGGGGGCATGCTCTCATGATCATAAAAGAGCACTATGCATGGTGCCATTAATTTTGTGACACAATTGGAAATACCTATATTACAGTTGGTTCAGTAGACAACCGAAGATGAGTTAATAACATAATGGTTCTTATTTTCAAAGCATATTTCAATTTCAGCATAAAACAGCACAAGCAGCAACAGCAGAATAACTGAGCAGAGAAATTTTTTTTTAGTAGCAACATTAATTTGGAAAGCTTAACTAGGCAACTCGCGAAATAAAGCCTGAAGTTTTCAGTTATATATTATGTACTGTCAATACAAAATCTGTTCATGCTTGGGTTTAATTTTTATTCTACCCTATGAACTACGTTTTTGATGACACCAGGTAATGCTGTAAGATGATTAGTTAATGCTAGTCACAGCGATCGCTTGCTCTATCCAGGAGCTACAGAATTCTCCAGCACTTCACAGCAACAATTACTGCTATATTTATAATACTAAGTTTAATAGTTTGTTGACAAAAGTACTATTTAAGATGAAAATTCAAATTAAATTCAGTCTACTGAGAAAGTAAAAACACACAGGAAAAGAGCACATGCAGCAATGCAGATACTTCATCCAGATCTTAACAACATTTAAAGGCAAATTACGCTGATGGCGATAGAATTCATTTGACCCTCCCTTTACAACTAGCGCAAGATCAGTGTTGCTTCTTGTGGGAATGCTGACTGTCTAAAACCCTATCAATTTCATGCTACTACTACCCCAACATCTATACTTTTTATCTGGCATTTTATAGGCACCTGAGAATATGTAATCTCCTTACTATCAGAATCTGTTGAAAATTTTCTAAGCCTGCCATTATAAAGGCTTCTGTGCTCTAACAGTTTCTAGCTGCAGATGCACAAAATTTTCACATCTACAAACTTGGAAAAATTACATGATACAAACTAATTGAACATTACAAGCTATCTGAGCAATTCCAGGAGTCAGTTTTTAATGCAAATCTAGATTACAGAATCAATTCTGCCATATAGCATCTAATTAAAGACAGCAAGTCTAGATTCTTGAAGAAGACAGTTGCAGATTGAATCCATATCCGATGTATTCTTTGCATTCAAAGGAAGAATTTATTCAGCACAACACTTTTATGGAAAATCTAACGAGAAAGTTCAGTAACTTCCACTGAAACGAAGAAATATATATTCTATATTAAATTTTAAAACACCTGCTCGTCTACATGGTATACTACAAGCACAACATCCTGAGTGTCTTAATCCAAAGTCTGTATCTATGAACAAGCAATTACCGCAACAAGTTTTGCATATGGTTTTTAAAATGGAAGTGCAGTACCCCATCAATCACATAACAAATTCAATACACTACCGCAGTACTTCTCATAATGAAAATGCTTATTTGTGTTGAGTTTATAGCCTTGGAAAATATGTATGGACACTTAAGCCAGTTTCAACTGATCAAGATCAGAATTTTGCACCAGCAATACCCATAGGTAAAAGTACTTATGAAAGGTAAAGAGCCCTTCCTACTGCCCACAACCCAAAACCAAGGTATTACAGACCTCCCAGTAAGAATGGAGAAAACATACACTGAGCTCTACATGCATAAGAGCCAGTGAGACAGAGGGTAGTCCTTCATTTAATTGAGCCAAAACGGACATACCTCTGCAAAATGGAAGAGGATTCAGGCAATTCTATTTCAGAAAAATGTCATGTTCCTTTCTTTTTAACTTAAGCTGATGTCAGCAGCATGGTTTTATTAAGTCTTAACTCTAATACAAACATAAAGATACACTGCATCAATTGTCCCCAATTAGAACACTTATTTATAATCAAAGATTTACGTATGCAGAAATCTTTTTTCTGGAATTTCTCTAGATGCACACCTACCACAGTTTTACGTGGAAGATGTTACCACTTTGCACACATAATAGGAGCTTCTCCACCTCACTGGAAAACAAACACCCAGGAGTCATGAACACAGTAACTCTACCCAGCCTTTCTCGAGCGGCATGGAACATATTTGTACAGTTCTCACTAATTAAAAGATTATTACTAAGTCAAGTCCATAAGAAAGAAAAAATAAAAGCTTTGGCTGATGTAGAGTTTAATATCCTAATTCTGATATTTTTAAGGGGTTAAATATGGAATTTTTGTGGTTTAGTCTTCATGATTTTATCTCAAAACATATGGATATGTAATTACTCTTTATATTCTGAGAAGCCTCAAATAGTATCAAGTATTTGGTGAAAGCTCCAAAGAATACCCTACATTTAGGGAGGCCCAACTGATCTTCAGAGATTTTGTTGCAAGTAGGGCCATTTGAATAGAGAAATACACACCCTGAAAGTTGGCTGTCAAGCAGAAGTCCTAATAAGAGAATTGGCAGCAGTATTATCATTCTGAGTTTCCTCAGGTTCAATATTGGTCACGATCCTGCTTTCCATTTCAGATTTTCTAATTCTGAACAAACACATTCAGAAAAATGTCTCAAAAACTCCTTAGTTATACAAAGGAGAGTTAGCACGCTAAAGTAATAAAATGGTCGGAAGTTGAACAGCGATGTGGTCACCTAATTTCAGAAAATATGTCAATTCTGAGTCAAAGGATGAAAAACTTCCTATTCCTGAATCCAGCTGAGCAACAAAACAACTCCTGTTTGTAACACCATTACAATAATCTCTAACAGGGAACAAGACTAGAAAGCCCAAGCAGAAAAAACAGCTGGATGGTACAACATTGGGGTTTAAAGGCCACCACACAGCCGCTTGCTAAAAACCTCGTGGGCTGAGGCAAGGACAGGGAGGGTTCACTCAACCACTTACGGTCATGGCAAGAAACAGACTCAACTTGGGAAAACACAAAAACAATTTGATTTGTTAACAATCAAAAACAGAGCAAGATAATGACAAAGAGAACTACACCTTAAAAAACTCCCTTCTTCCTGGGCCCAAAGGCTTTGTTCCCAATGTCTCTGACTTTTCCTCCCAGACAGCGCGGGGGGGGGGGGGGCCAGGGAATGGGGGTTGCAGTCAGTCCATCCTGTGTTGTCTCTGCTCCAGTGTGGGGGGCCTCTCACAGGAGAGTCCTTCGCAAACTGCTCCAATGTGAGTCCTTCCCACAGGCAGGCTGCAGTTCTCCACTAACTGCTCCACCATGGGTCTCTTCAATATATTCACGGCCTCCTTTGGGCACAGATACTCCTTCCAACATGGGGTCCTCCACGGGCTACGTCTCCATGAGCCACAGGTAAGCTCGGCTCTCCATGGGCTGCACGGAGACAGTGTGGGCCACCCATGATGTTCACCACAGGCTGCAGGTGACTCTCTGCACTTCCTCCCTCTTCACTGACTTTCATGTTTGCGTAGTTGTCTCTCTCATACCCTGCTCCTCTCTCTGCTGCAGTTCTTTTGGAGGCTCCTAAGAAACTCATAGCTCTCATGGAGGGGCTGCACTGGGTTGGCTGGGACACAGTGGAGGCTGGACAGGCAGCAGGGAGACGGGTGGCCCAATGGACCACCCAGGCTGGGCCCTGCCCAGGGCTCCCCACCCCTACTCCCTGAGCTGTGCCCCCTCTTAAATATGTTATTCGCAGAGGCGCTGATGGGCTTAGCCCTGGCTGGGAGAGGGTCTGGCTTGGAGCTGGGGAAACTTCCATCAGTTTCTCACAGGAGCTATCTCTATGGTGCTCCCCCACAGCTACCAAAACCTTGGAGCCAGGGGAACTTTTAGCAAACCCGTCACACAAAGCCACAACACACAACCAGAAGTGCACATATTTCTTCAGGTCCAACATTCAACCATGCTCAATGCAAATCCTGAAGAATACCAGAATGGTTATAGAATAACCATTAAGAATAACAGAATGTCCCCAATGTGTTTAAGAAGGATTACAGCATTCCTACTGCCACTACTTGGCATGGTATTTTCACTGCCTGCAATAAGATGTCATGCTCAACAAGCACTAAAATCAGGACTTGCATGCTGCCAGTAGCTTAATGATATGAAATTCTACAGGGGCATACAGTCCCTCTAACTTCTTCAGAGAGCACAGGGCATCTTCAGTATTCTTGCTAAAGAGCCGCAAGCTTTTTAAAGTATTCCATGACCACAGCTTATACTTTTCACAGAATATATCACACTTGAAGCCGCAATATGCTTCCCATCATCACTGTAGTGGGTGTATATCTGCCTACAGTTTCGGACACTTCCTCTGATGACTACTGGGCTTTTTCATGACTTTTTTTCAGTCTTGCTTTTGAATGATTCCATGTCTCAAGACAAATTATTAAGAAAAGCATTAGTTTTATCAATACTAAAAGACACACTTCAACAGTGAAGTCTGCCATTCATAACATTTAACAACATTTAACAACTGTGACCTGGCTGCCATCACTTAAACTTGGTGGCGTGAATCCCATGACTGGAGTGTGGCTACTGATGGTTACAGGCTGTTCAGAAGAGACAGGCAAGGGACCTCCATCCCTGGAAAGGTGATGGAACAACTTATTCTCGATGCTCTCTCTAGGCATATCAGGGATAAGAAGGTCATTAGACAGTCAACACGGCTTCACCAAGGGGAAGTCATGCTTGACCAACCTGATAGCCTTTTATGAGGACATTACCAGGTGGATAGATGATGGTAAAGCAGTAGATGTGGTCTGTCTCAATTTCAGAAAAGCATTTGACACCGTCTCCCACAGTATCCTTGCAGCTAAACTGAGGAAGTGCAATCTGGATGATCGGGTGGTGAGATGGATTGTGAACTGGCTGGAGAAAAGAAGCCAGAAAGTTGTGGTGAATGGGATGGAGTCTAGTTGGAGGCCTGTATCTAGTGGAGTCCCCCAGGGTTCGGTATTGGGACCTGTGCTGTTCAA